>JABCMJ010003064.1:0-29940 GCA_014822125.1 Arbutus unedo
CACAATCATATCTTGAGATGTATCTGTTTTAAAGTGTTCTACCACACTATGAAATTAAGAATGTATTGCATACAAAGGAAAACAGACTTTTGGGATTAATGCTGGGGGACCCTCAAAAGTTTATATTTTTTCCAGAAACCAAACAAATGGTTACACGAGACACTCTGATCACTCCTCATTTTGCAAAAGGGAAAATTATTATCACAGTAACTAAGATTACAATAATTAAAAAGGACCATCAACTACTAAAACTTTACTACGAACACACTCGTGTCCCACACAAAGTTGACACCCACTTCGTTGTCGCTCACCTTTCAAATTTACATGCATGTTTTGTAGCAACCTTTCGAATATCAAAATAATGTAACTTCAAATATTTATTTGACTTTTTTGCCACATTAAAATTAATAAATACTTATATGAGAATGTATATATTCATTAGATCAGAGCAAAAGAGAGTCATTGAAAGTTGTCCACAGGTATGGCCCATGCTCTCATCTAAATCAAGACGAACCTAGTAGTACTCCAACACTTGCAATCCCGAGTCAACTCAATTCACGACCAACTCAAAGTCAACTCAGCTCAAAACAATCTCAAGGACTCCAAAGCCACCATCCCAACCTAGTCTAGTCAATCAATCGGCACCGGAAATTACGTTGTCACCATAGGATTTGGATCCCCCAAAAAGGACCTTACCCTTACTTTCAGCACCGGCAGCGACATCACCTGGATTCAGTGCTTGTCATGCAAAAGTTATTTTTCTAGATTTAAGGTATATGCTTCCATTTGACAACAACAATTTAAATCTTTTGTGGTTCATTAATTTTTAGTATGTTATAGTAAAATTATTATGTAGACTTTCAACATAGCGCGAAGTGTCACAATTTTTTCACCTTTAAAGTTTCGCGTTCTCGTGAGCAATTGTCCACTAAAATCACAACAGTATTTTTTCGAGTTTTTTTTCCTAATGACCATAGTCACCATGACATTTCATGTGTGTTTCCTTGGTGGTCACACAAAGTCCCGACCTTACTCGATCATGTACAAGAGTTGTTTTGAACTAGTAGTAACACTTTAAATAAAACACAGACCCAATAACTTGTTGGAATATAACAATATTATCCAAAACAGTTAATCTTGAGTTTATATACTAAAATCACTTATGTAAATTTTCGATTTGAGACGATGTGTGACTATTTATTTTTCATAAAATTGGAAAATTTATTTCTAATTGCAACTATTAATTTGAAATAGATCAATGATAGTAAAAAATTGAACAAAAAAATCATAAGAATTGAAGTGACCTATAAGTTCCCTTAAATTTAAAATATCGGGTCACTGTTATCGTATTTCACTAGTATTATTTCTCTGAATCGTGGGGGTGATGACGGGTAGAATATGATTTAGGAATTCTACACCATCCTCAATCTCTAATTTAGGCCTTCATTGTCTGTGCCCGGATTCCATTAAGTATGAATAAGTCTACTAACACATCAAGTTGATCAAAGTGTACATCATGCATACGTGACATATTATTATAAGATAAAATATAAAAGCGTGATGTGTAACTTGATGTACAACGTGACGTGTCAACAATATTGTTTATTAAGTATATATTGAATAAATTACCAAACCAGTCTCCTAACAAGGATAGTATTTTTTCTCGGATATATCCCTACTTAAATCACTTGATCGAGAAAATGAGAGTGAAATGTGAATGCTTAATATATGGCATCTTTGTTGTGGAGGCACCCATCAGAGAGTCGGACTTGGGATCCAACACAGCAGAGCGTGTGTATTAAAATAATATTATTTTAATGCACAAAATATTATTCGGACAGTTCAGACAATACTTTTTACGTTAAAACAACATTACTTTGCTATACAACAATGGTGGTGTCCGACATACTCTCCATTTTTCTTAGAGTGTTGGTGGGTGTTGGCGCTCCATTGCCCAGAGAGTCTTGGTTCATAGTTATTTTTCCATAGAGCAAGTCTAGGGTCAAACACATGTAGTAAAAATGTCCACAAAGGCGGCTCCAAAATCGCAAATTTTTCTGGTGGAAGAAACAGAGAGAGAAACTTTTTCCTCTGCGTGGACTTTCAATTTCCTAATTTAAAGAAAACGAGTGATCAAGAAATTAGAATCAATAATTTTCGCAGTCCTAATTTAGACTAGATTATTTTTATTAAAGACAGTACGTTTTTATTGATGTTTCGTTTAAAAAAAAAGGCTAAACTAATGACAAATTGTCCTTTTTAATTTTTTTCGTGCTTTTGATCATAATATTTTGCTTTTTAAATTTTCTTATGTTAAGAAGATTAATGAATCTAAAAAATTTCATTTGTATTTAATAACATGTGTGAAAAAATAATGAAACAATATCAAATAATTTAGGCTGATGTACTCATTCTTCGTATTTAATTATTCATATAAAATTACAGTAATAACATTTCCCCATTAGTTTTTAATTCTTTTTTCACACATAAAAAGGCATTTGGTAATTTCATATGAATTTTGGATAAAAGAGAAGTGCTGAAAAGGGCCTAAACATGTAATTTGCTAATTAGGTTATTGATATCCTATTTACTTGATTTTTGAAAATAAAAATTATGCATCAAGTTCCACTAGATATGAGTATTTTTAAGCTTAGGGTACAACCACCCTGATTGAGGAGAAATAGGGCCCCAAAAAATAGGATTTGGGGAGATTATAGTGTAGACAAACTATTATAGTTTTGCTCATTTTGTTCTCGAAACTATACTATTTTGATTTATCACGCGAATTATTATCAAAATGCATGATATTAAAACGGTATAATTTTGATGACAAATCAAATAAAACTACAATGTTTTGTTTACACTATAAACACACTACAAAAAACTATACTACAACTTCTCCCAATCCCTCACCCACACACACCCACCCCCCACTTCCCATGAAAGGGTGGTAGACTAGGACTCTTGGTTAGGGGTGAAATTAAAAACCGGAGAATCGGATCGGATCGGAAAACCGGACCGGACCGGCGGTTTAAAGAGCTCAAAAATCAGTCCGGTCCGATTTTGGTTTGAGAATTTTGAAAATCGAATTTTCTGTCCGGTTTACAGTTTATGGGGCTGAAAAATTGGACCGGACCATTCGTCTCTCTTCTCTTTGTGAAAAAATAAGCCGAATCTTGCCTAGTTTTTAGGTTCTCCTTGAAACTCCTCCCTAAATCACTAACAGGTCTCTCTCTCAAAAAAAAAAAAAAAGTAGCCAAATCTCTCTCGCTCTCGGTCTCTGTCTCTCTGAGATAAATCGGGGGGAGTTTGATAAAGTTCTCGAACCTTATTACTAGTTTGTCACCATAAGTTGCATGAAGTTTCACTATTGTCCTTAAATCAGCTCATGTAAATTTCACGCCGCAAATATCTGTCAATTTATAGGCAATAGAAGGAGCAAAGTGGCACTTGACTTAACATGCATGGATTAGACTGTACCATTTCAAAGTAACGAGGGGCAATGTGAGATTGGATGCAAAATGTAATGGCATAAAGTGGAATTCACTGGGTCAGAGTCTGGGGATTTTTTTTTATAATCAAGATATCCAGTTAATTTGGACTTACTTCACCTGTTACTGATTAATCTTTGAGGCCATAAAATTAAGGACTGAACAAACTTCCAATAGCTCCAAGATTCGACTTCAAAATGTCTGATTTTATTGCTCGTCCAAATTTTTATTTGGACAACCCCGTAGGGTTAGTTTGGAAAATTAAGAGAACGTAAACCTTAAATATTTTTTCAGATTATTTTATTCTTTATTGATTTTTTCCGGTTGTATTAATTTTGCATCAAACTTTGAAAGATTATTGGTTCATCTTGACAAGAATAATATAAAAAGTTCAAAACAGACAAACTTTTTTAAATTATTTTCCTTTTCTATTTTTTCAAGCTTAGTTTACTTCTTATATTTCACGATTTTTGTCATCAAGACAATTAATGATATACAAAAACTTGACGCAAAACTAACAAAAGTAAAATAATTAGATAAAAATGATTTTAAAAAGAAAGTTAGGCCAATCTTAAAATATCAGTATTATTGTGAGAAGTCCATTCCACTAATTTGACCAGGTAATGTTCATGGCCGAATAATGAGACCACAGCCTGATGTGACATTTCTGTAAAAAATATAGGGAAAGTGGTGGAACATAGATTTTTCAGACATATTCGGATACAAATATGTCTAAAACTGTTAGATGCATGTGGGATTCCCAAATTAATTAAGCACCCTACGTGCATTCAATACTTCTGGATACATTTGTATTGGAAAGATCTGTGAATGTAATATTACTAAAAAAATATAATGCGTTTTCTTTTGTTCCTTTTTGAAGTCAAGTCTATTCTCTTGGGCCACAGCCTTAAATAATCCATAACCTAATATGTATAAGTAGGACTTCTCTAGAGTGAAATAACCATTGTCCAAAACTTTCTATGGCTCTCTCCTTTCCATTTTCTCTCTCCACCCATACTTCATTCTTTTGTTTGCTTTTATTTTTATTAAGTTTTTTGAAGGGGGCACCTGTTTATGGAGCAATAGGAACACATAAGACCTACCATACTGTCCATGTAAAGTCTCTGGATCCAAATCCAGATTGCTTAGAATCCACTAGGGGTAAGTCTCTACCCCTATAACTTGCTGCTTTTTTATTGCTTTTCTTCGTTGTTAGCTTAATCTAATAAATACTTATTTGTGACAATATTTATTAGGTCAGAGCACAAGAGAGTCGCTGAAAGTTGTCCACAAATATGGCCCATGTTCTCATCAGAATCAAGATGAATCTAGTAGTATTCCAACACTTGCAGAGATCATGGCTCATGACCAGTCCCGAGTCAACTCAATTCACAACCGACTCAAGGTGAAATCAGCTCGAAACGGTCTCGAGGAATCCAAAGCCACCATCCCTGCTCAGTCTGGCCGATCAATTGGCACCGGAAATTATGTTGTCACCATAGGATTAGGAACCCCCAAAAAGGACCTTACCCTTTTCTTCGACACCGGTAGCTCCGTCAGCTGGATTCAGTGCTTGCCATGCATAAGGTACCCTTCTAGATTTAAGATGTATATATGCTTCCATTGGACATTTTTCTATTGTTGGACAACAACAACTTTATTTTTTATGGGGCATTTGATCTTACTATACATGTTCTAGTAAAAGTATTATGCATAGTGGACTAGAGTGTCACAATTTTTGCACCTTTAAAGTTATGTGTCCTTACGAGAGCTTTTTACTAGAATCATCATAATATTTTTACGAGTTTGTTTCTCAATGATCATATATAGTCGCTATGATGTTTCATTTGTGTTTTTTTAATGGTCACACAAAATCCCGACAATGCTCGACCGTATACAATGATTGCAGTAGTTTGATTATGGCCATGTTAGGGCAAGTATTCAGTGCAATACAGTAGTTTCTTACGTGAAAACTCGAAGGAGTTGGTTTTAGCTGAAGAAGATAGGGTGAGTAGAGAGTTTGTCCATCAAGATCACAAGGTCGAATTTCATCAGAATCAATTACAAGAACTACTAAAAATCTGTTCGATCGTTAATTTTAAGACCTTAAAAACTAATCAATATTTAATTAAAAATAATCTCAAAACCAGATACGTCGCTATCAAAAAAAATTCTCTTACATGAAATTATGTGGTAGTCATATTTTTAATGGTAAGGTGCCACCACTTGAATTCTTTGGCCAGGCTCTCGTCTTCACAGTGTATTGTGTTTTTTATTGACTTATTGAATATTTGATTCACACCTGACACCACCACACCATATTATCTCCCTTACCCAAAGGCCCGTTATGTCTTTACATATTTCTTTGTCGACGCTTTCTATTTTTTTTTTTAAATGCGGCTTATTTGTAGTAATTATTAAATTTTTATGATAATTCCACCTCAACAGCTGCTACCAACAGCAACAGCCCATCTTCGACCCTTCTGCCTCGCAATCATACAAAAATGCTAGTTGTAACTCAACACAGTGCTCCGAAGTCAAAACCACCACCGGAATCTCGGGTTGCGCCAGAGCCACCGATACTTGCCTCTACGCCGTCGTATACGGCGACGACTCCTACACCCTCGGATTCTTCGGCACAGAAACTCTAACCTTAACACCATCTGACATTTTCCCCAATTTCTACTTCGGTTGCGGCTTAAACAACACGGGGCTCTTCCGCGGCTCCGCCGGCTTGCTTGGCCTCGGCCGCAGTCCACTATCTGCCATCTCACAAACCACCTCAAAGTACGGAAATTACTTCTCTTATTGTCTGCCAACATTCTCGAGCTCATCCGGATTCCTAATTTTCGGACAAGGGGGAACAACTTCCACTGCTCTGAAATTCACACCACTATTGACCAATTCAAACGAGCCATCGTTTTACTTCATCGACTTAATCGGAATCAAAGTCGCTGGCCAGACCTTATCAATCTCTGAATCAGTGTTCAAGACTCCCGGCACCATAATCGACTCCGGCACTGTCATAACCCGACTCCAGCCGGCGGCTTACACAGCTCTCCGGACAAGATTTCGGGAACTGATGATGAATTACACGATGATACAAGGCCTGTCGCTTTTTGATACGTGCTACGATTTTAGCAATACTCAGACGATGAACGTTCCGTCGATAAGCTTCTTACTTGGCGGCGATATCGAGGTTCCGATCGGCTTCTCGGGGATATTATATGGCAACAAAACGGTGGGTTGTCTTGCGTTTGCTGGGAATAGAGATCCCTCAGACGTGGGCATTTTCGGGAATTCGCAGCAGCAGACTTTGGATGTGGTCTACGATGTTGCTGGTGGGAAGATAGGATTTGGGCAAGGAGGGTGTTCCTGAACAGTCATGTTCACTCTTTGTTGATGACCAAAATCCTTTACCATTTTAAATTTCATTGAGAATTTCTGACACGTTGAAATATATATATGAATGGTGGATTTGGTCTAATTAATTTATTTTAATTAATTAATTAATTTTATTTGTTATTTTGATTTTAATATGATTTATTAGTTTGTCTGAATGAAAACAATCTAAAAAGTATAAAATTATATTTAAAAATTAAAAAAATGTTACTAAAAAAGACGAATAAGTTAAAAAAAATTCTGTTTTGATTTATTTTTATTTTTTCTGAACTTTTTTCAAATTTGGCACATGATTTATAACTTTTCTGAAAGTTCTTGTCCAGATGAATCAATAAATCACAAAAAATTGATAAAAAATAAAAAATTACAAAAAAATTTCACATAAGGACGAATTTTTTTTCCAATAAATACCATAGTCCAAATTGACCCGAAGTTGAAACTCTCGAACCCAAAAAGTTGGCCTCGTAGTCAAGATTTGAGATTTAGGAGTTTATTTTTTCTTAAGATTTTATATTCGAAACCTCTTTTGTGCTATCAATATTTATAGTGCCAGTTTATACAAGACTTTGACTTAACTTTAATTGAGCCTCCTGTTAGTAGACGATGTTATTTATCTCCTAAAAAATTATCAATATACATGTAAATTGATCCGAATACATTGAGTTATAAAACAAAATTGAAGCTCTCGTCTGTGTTGGTTGATGCCGCCACAAGACTTATTGAATAGTACTTAAAAATTATTGAGAAGTACTTATAATATGACCGACAATTTTTTCACACTAGTTATGCTTTTCCGAGTGTGTCACACCCAAAGTTATTAATTTTGTATTGGTGAGTGTATCGATTTTGTTATTTGTACGATACGTAACAACATCGGTGTATACCGGTATACCGTTTTGAATTTATCGCTAAAATTAATTTATATTTTTTAAATAATATTTTTTAACAAAAAATCACATTGGAATATAAAAAAACCCTCACAACTTAAAAACAAATTACCAAACATTAAGATTTTAGTCTCACTTTATGTCTAACTATAAAAAAAAATATTTGATATATATATATATATAGATATATATATATATATATATATATATAGAGAGAGAGAGAGAGAGAGAGAGAGAGAGTCTTGTTCTAATAGAGGATTCTTTATTTTGTTACAGCATGGATTTCTTATTTTCTGATTAAATTTTGATAATATGAACCGTGTAATGTGTTTAAAACATGTTTTTAAGGGTATCCCTAAAAAATCAGCTCAAAACAATATCGAGAAGAGCTTGATTTGAACAGTTCTTGATAAATAAATGGCTAAATAATTTTATGAAAAGTTAAATGGATTAAACCTATCCAGATAATATTCTGAGCTGATTTCTCGCGTTAACTCTTAAAAATATATTTTAAACACATTAACATTCGGATCATCAAAATTTGATCAGAAAATAAAATCTAGGTCTGCACCGTAATAAAATAAAAAATTATTTATTAGAAGTTTACTCTATTTCTATATATATATACACACACAAACTAGTACGGTATCGACCAAAATAGTACGCTGCTCATGCGGTACCACTCCAAAGCCGATATAGAAAACACAGATCAATAGTGGCATTGATAACTTTAGTCCCATCACTGCGCTAATCTCCACCCTTGTTTTTCACATTAATTTGATAGCCAGATTCCTACTGTATGTCACTGTGTAAAACCGGATAGAGCTGAGTTTCACGTTACCGGCATATCCGGCATATCATTCAGAGGAGATGAAGTCATTTACCCCATCAATCTTTGCACATCAATTATAGAAAAAGTTTAGACTAAATTAATTATTCCTCAAAATAATCGTTATTCCTTAGTGTCTTTCGAATTTTTTGTATCAAAATATGTTTGATTAGATTTCTGTCTTAACAAAAAAAATTGAAGAATTGAAGAATAAAATTATGGAATCCTTTGTAACGACCCTCGAAAGTAAATTTGTTATTAAATTAATCATTCAAAGTCATCCTGTTTTGCATTCTTTGTGACTGTTTATTTTCTGTTTCTAATTTTGAGACTTCACGAGTCAAGACATAAGAAAAATCTTCTTCATTGATATAAGAGAACATATAACACAAATACCTAGTGGTTGTCGGTTTTAACTGTCACATTTAAATTTTTTTTGAAAAGGATAATTATAAACTTTTTTAGACATACTTGTGCACAAATTTACTCCTGAAAGAATATTTGAGCCAGCAAATATATGAAGGTGTTGTGGGTTGCCAAAGGAAGGCTGAAGCTGTTTGTTGGTTTGCAATTTGGTGGATGATGATGTCTACTATATTCAAGGTTGTTCCAAACAAGATTAGGCAGCTGAGGTATTGTTGATGCTGAATTACTGAGATTTCATGCATGGTGCATGCTATCATACTTGACGTCACTTTAATCTTTGTTATCATTTTCTAAAGATTAATTATTATTATTTTCGATAAAAAGAAATGTAGCATATGTCCAACCAAATAGAAACAATGAAAATCAATGAACAAATCAAAAGTTCTAAAAATAATGCACAACATTGCACTCGTGCAGTCTATTTTCCATTAGCTATAGATTGAGCAGAGATGTTGCTTTCCCCGTAGCTATTGCTTTCAGTCGTCTTTTAAATTTTAAATTAATCACAATCCCCCTTCCCCACCTCTCTCTCTCTCTCTCTCTCTCTCTCTCTGTATCTATATATATATATATATATATATATATATATATAGACACACACACACACACACCTATATAGTGAGTGAAAAATTTAAATACATAAAAGATATTACCTCTGCTATGACAACAATGGATTCTATGTATCCGTCAAATTAAGGGCCTTCCGCTTTTATGACGGGAAGACACTATAATGGTTAACTTAATACTTGGATCACAATGAACTCTCTATACAATAGTTATAAACCGTGTAATAACATATACATTTTTTTTACTTCAATTTCCTAGCCCTTAGGAATTGCAATAACCTTAAAGCTCCTGGGGCTAATGGATTCTACTTCAAGTTTATCAAAGCAACTTGGAAACTTATGAAGAGGGAGATTTTGGAATTCTTCAAGGAGTTTTAGTCTAATGGTAAGCTTATCTATATCCTCAACACCACCTTCATTGTTTTGATTCCAAAATATCCAGATTCAAGGATTTCAGGCTTATTATCCTAAGTATCTACAAACTCCGAGCTAAGGTTTTAGCTACCAGGCTCAAGCCATTAATGCCTAAAGTAATAGGAGACCCATAGGATGGTTTTATGGGAGGGAGACAAATTCTTGATGCCATCCTAATTGCAAATGAAATAATGCATTGGTGGAAAGTATCCAATAGGCTAGAAATCGTCCAAAAGCTAGATTTTGATAAAACATTTGATAGTGTCAATTAGGGGTTCTTGATCAACATGATGAAAAATCTAGGCTTTGGATCCAAATCGTTGTCCTGGATTAGTAACTTTATCTCTACTACCTCCATCTCTATTTTAGTTAATGGGTCCCCTAGTAGATAGTTCAAACCAAGGTAAGGGGATCCTCTATCCTCATTCCTTTTCAATATTGTGGTTGACGAGGCATTAAACTTACTCTTTCAAAAGGGCAACTAAGGTACGTAGGACTCATATTTAAGGGGTTAAGGTGGGGCAGAATGGAGAGAGTATCACTCGTCTGCAATTTGTAAATGATACGATTATTCTTGCAAATCACAATGAAGAGCTAAAGACAATCAAAAGGATTCTCATGTGCTTTAACTTCCTATCTGGGCTTAAGGTCAATTTTCACAAAACTATTTTATGTGGGTTGGGGTTGCATGAAGCTCAGTTCAAGAGCCGAGCAGTATCCTTCAGTTGTAAGTGGGACATGCTATCTATCTCTTATTTGGGTATGCCTCTAGTAATTAACCCATGAAAGATACAAGCTTGGAACCCAATTGTGGAGAGAACAAGGAATAGACTGGCCACTTGGAAGAGATGAGTTCTTTTGCAAGTAGGAAGACTCATCCTTATAAAATTCACCCTTTCTAACATTCCTCTTTACTTCATGTCCTTGTACAAAATACCAGCAACAGTGGCAAAACTATTGGAAAAACTACGAAGAAATTTGTTCTGGGGAGATAAGGAAGAGAAGAAGAAGCTCCATTACTTGAACTGGGAGTCCTTAAGGAAAAGCAAGATTTATGGGGGGCTAGGGATCACAAGGCTGACTGCTCATAACTTGGCACATGGGATTTGAAGTTTACAAGACATTCTGATCTCAAATTGTATAAGAAATGGAGCATGGGATTTGAAGCTTAGGAGACAACTTTTTGAATGGGAAAAGGAACTGCTCGCAGAATTGTTACTTAGGATCAATGTCCCAGTTACAAGCTCAAACCAAGACAAAATGATATGGTTATGGAACAACAACCACTCATTCTCAGTTGCATCTGCCTATTCAAGATGGGAAGGGATCAAATCGATTCCAATGGACAAACTAGCAGGAGTTTGGAAAGGAGTTAATCCCCCTAAGGTTGAGCTATTCATGTGGCTAACCTACCAAAATGCAATTGGGGTTAAATCCGTTCTTCACAACAGAGGGATTATATCGGAGGAGGAAGGCAATCTGACCTGCAACTCGATCTGCAATGATGCGGATAAAACACCCAGATACCTGCTACTGCACTGCACTTACACTTGGAGCATTTGGAACTGCATCATGGACTGGTGGAAGATATCGTGGGACATCATCCCCCATGGCGTAGAGCAACTGATAGCCGGAAACCCTGGAGCCAAAGTCAACAAGATAGCATCAAGTTTCTGGGTAGCAACAGTATACGGGGTTTGGTCAGTCTGGATTGTGCGGAATCAACTAATCTTCCAAGGAGTGACGACACGGCTAGAATATTTGGGAGACTCATCAAGAAAAAGAGTTCCAATTTGGAGAAAGTTCAAGCGAAGCTTAAATCACTACTCGGTTCAAGACATGGTTTGTTGTCATCAAAGAGCTATATATAGAAGGCAAGAATAAGAGCCAAGAAATTGCTGATAAAAAAAAAAGAATAAGAGCCAAGAAATTACATATTAGAGAAGGGGGTTCTCCATTTTCCTAGAGGTTCAACTTGTAAATTTCACATATTTATTTTCTTTTGAGATTTTATGTCGGCTTCGTACCAACATGCCTATTGTATCTCTTGGGTGGTTACTTGCCAATCACACACCATATCTTGTGTCTCTTTTCCCTTTTTATATTATATACTATTTATTTCTCTAAAAAAAAAACATGCCTAGTCTTCTTCTTGGGATTCGAGCCATTCGCCATTCGCCATTCGCCATTCGCATCCCTCATAATCACTGTACCCCATGACTTTGATTATTTATACAATTTTTTTTTTAAAAAACATTATCTTTTTTCGTGGCTCTGCACCTTTATTTCTAGATGTTTACCATTTAATTATCAATATGTGTTATACCCGGTCTCTAATTTCTCATTAAAAATGGATTAAAAGTGCCTCATGATTGGCCACCGACGAGATAAATCTGATCTAGACTCTCTAGAGTGTTAGAATTTTATTCAATTTCCAACTGAAAATTGGCTTAAGACTTCTTTTCCTTCTCTCATAGGAATCTCTCCTGAGATATTCGAAATTTTGCCTTGTCTCTAACGTAACTCAATTATCTGCCTTTCTCAAGTCAATTGTACTACTAACTATCTTTCTTAAGTCGGCAAAATTACCAACGACCTCGCATTACTGTCGTGAATAAGAGCATTAGCTCACCAAGATAATTGCCAAATTAATTTTACACAATCACAATCACCAGTACCACAACCATAAAAAGAAAAATACATAATTTTAGTAGTCTACCATCATTACCATCGTTCAAATTCATATTGTGATCCACATATAATTAATACATGTAGAGTGATCTAATGTGTCGATTGTGACATAAGTAGAGTGAGGCATCCAAATTAATATTCCACCAGTCAATTGTGGCTCAAGGTGTTCGTTTGGCTAATAGATATATAGTGGGTTATGACCAAAGTTATTAATCCGTATTAGTGAGGATATCGATTTTTATTACTGGTACGATATATATTAATATCGGTGTGTACGTGTATATCATTTTTAGATTTGTTGCTAAAAAATATAATTAGTTTTTTAAATAATATTTTTTTGGAAACGATTAAATAATAATAATTTTCTCCTCATCCAAGATGTAAATCAATGGCCAAATAGGGTTAAAATAGTCACAATCTTTCCTCACAACAAATAGGGTTAAAATAGTAAAGTTTGTGCACCCACTTCTCTAGAATCCAGGGTTACCTCTCAACTTTTTATTCTTTGCTTTTGCCTTATCGTCCTGTTGGCTCTCTCTCTCTCTCTCTCTCTCTCTCTCTCTCTATAAAATGTCTAATATAAATCTGTGACTGGCTTTTGAACGGTTCTGAGGGTGGCTGTCCTTTAATCCCTCTATCTCTTCAATCGACAATTGTAACTAATATTATTAATCGTGTTCCGTATCGGAGGTAAAACATGACAAGTAATTCAAACGGGGAACAACTTCCACTGCTCAGGAATTCACTCCACTATTGACCAATTCAAACGGGCCGTCGTTTTACTTCATTGACACAATCGGAATCAAAGTTGGTGGCCAGACATTATCGATCTCGGAATCGGTGTTCAAGACGTCCGGCACCGTAATCGACTCAGGCGCTGTTGTCACCCGGCTCCAGCCAGCGGCCTACATAGCTCTTCGGACAAGATTCCGGGCACTGATGATGAATTACATGATGAATCAAGGTGTGTCAATTTTTGATACGTGCTTCTTATTCGGCGTCCGACGATAAGCTTCTTATTCGGCGCCAATATCGAGGTTCCGATCGACGTATCGGGGATATCATTTGGCAACCAATCGCTGGCTTGTCTTCCGTTCGCTGGCAATAGCAATCCCTTTGACGTGGGCATTTTCGGAAATTTGTAGCAACAGAATTTGGACGTGGTTTATGATGTTGCTGGTGGAAAGCTAGGGTTTGGACAAGGAGGATGTTCCTGAAGAGTCTTTGTTGCGAAGAATTAAATTTCAATCCAATATTATCAACTTTTTATTCAAGATTAATATATTCATAATTTATATGAACTGATATGCAACTAATATATGTTACGGCCTATGAGCTCTAGAAGTGAATGATTCTAATAATTTAAAAAATTAAAAAAAAATCACAAAAAATCCGATCGTCTAGTTGTCAAGAGGATCCTAGATTTTATTTTTTTGGCACAAAGGTTGTGCTAGTCCATATGTACACATAAATCTATGCTTTTGTCTTTGATATTAGTAGATTTGCAGATTGTTCATTAGGCAACTTATAACATGCATATTGGTTAAACATGATGGCTATGTTCGGGGTTATGATAAGAAAGATTTTTTCTTTTTATTAAAGGCAAAGAATATAGTATATTTATCACTGAAATTAGGACCAAACGGTACAAGAGATATGGTTGACAAACAATACAATACAATACTATATTAACAAGAAAACATGTAGTAAATCCATTAAAAGATCCTTAAACTCACTAAATTTGTATCACATCCTAAAAACTTTAAAACCATGTAAGCAGTCAAATTTTGAACAAGGCACTGTGATTACGCTAATCCCACACGTGCAAAGCAAACTAGTGACTTCATCAGTCTTCATCAAACATAAAAAAAATTTGCAATTCTAATTCATAGAGCAACAGAACAAAAGCCAACCAGAGAAACAGCTAAGCCTTGCAGTAGAAAAGCTGAGTAGGAGTCGCAAAACCGGATACCAATGCTCTCTCTAGCTTGGGAAGCACATTGTCCACATACCACAACCTTTGTAGAAACCAAATCTGAGTTAAAACAACCATATTTGAGACAAAATCATGAGACCCTTCTGCCATGACCACGATACTTGATCTCCAAAAAATTTCTTCCCTCCCTCTGCTACTAATAACTAGTGAAAATAAAAAAACAACCCCCCTCCCAAACAGATTATGTACTAAAACCTATCACAAAAACACAAAAAGAGAGAGAACACAAAAAACACCCCCTACATATGAATAAAAACAAAACAAGAGAAAAACTCTCCTGATCCACCAAGCATTTACCACCACCCAACAAGGTTTGCCGCTACCTTCACCCATGAGGCAAGACTGAATTTAATTGAACCTTCTACTGAAGTCCAATCAACTGATTTATTCTTAAAAATGAGTTCATTTCTAGCTCTGGAAAAGGCCCATATAATAGTTGAAGGACATGCAAACCAAAGGGAGGCCGAAGGTTTGTTGGCAGACTTATTAAACTTCCAACTTCTCCACCATACTAAGACTTCATGAACTTTCCTTAGAGGTACCCATGATATACCCCACCAATTTAAAATTTTGCACCATAACCTCCACACTTTTGGGTAATGAATTAGAACATGTTCCACTGTTTCCATCTGTTCCTCACAAAAATTGCGCATGGCTATCTCATAACTTATAATGCCTCTGTTAAGTAGCAAGACCCCACACTTTATTTTTTCCTTCCAAGAGAGCCAAGAGAAGAATTGGACTCTAGAAGGTAAGATATTCTTCCAGATGCACTTCATAGGAACCTCCTCCTTGAGAGTTTTTTGTAATTGTATATTGTGCGTATATATAGAGTGAATTTTTCTCTCAAAAGAGTGTTCCTTTGTGTGCGCTTGTGATTCTTCGATCCCCAATAGTGGTATTAAAGCGAAGGTTGAGCGTAGGAATCAGTTCGAAGCACACTGTCAAAATTGTCGATTTTCCAAAGTGTTCAAAAATTAATTTTGACCACACGGTTGTGATCAGGATGACAAAGCGAAGCTAGAGGTGCTTTCCCGACTGTCGTCCAACCACTGGAGAAGCCGCGCGCTAGGAGAAGGTAGTGCGCGGACACGAGTGAGATCTACTCGCAAGCATGCTTTTAACGTGCCGTCTAGAGGTAGTAGAAGACCACGTCAGGGATCCGCGGTCCAGTTAGTAGGTCAAAGTTCCAGTCATCAGTTGAGTCAGCTATCCACGTCAGCTCCAGTAGGGAGCCACGTCACCGGTCAGCATCCATGTGGCAGTGAATGTCAACGGCCATGTCGGCAAAGTTGTTGAGTCAGCAGAGACGTGGCAGTGCCACATTAACAAGTGTGCACAGTCAGCGTCCAGTCAGCAGGGACTATTCCCTTGGGAAAGGAATATTCCATATTGGATTTTTTACTATTTCGGAGCCGTTTCAACATTGAAATTATAGTGTTTTCCGGCTAACTAGAGCGTTTCAGATCCAATGGCGTGGTTTATTTTTCGAGATCTGATCTCCTTATTACAGTAGAGGTGTATTTATAGCCTCGGGGACTACATTTCAAGTTTGGTGGCGAGCGACCGAAAAGAAGAATCGGTCAATGGGGCGTTTACACTCACGAGGTAGATGCTTGGTGGACCAATACTTTTTTAAATCAATATTAGATCAACATCTAAACTCTTGATTCTCGATTAAATTTTAATGATCCGAACCATTCAATGTATTTAAAACATGTTTTTAAGGGTACTCGCGATAAATTAACTCAAAATATTACAAAAAATGACTTGATTCAAACAGTGGTTCATAAAACAGTTCCTTTTAGCATTTTGAACCACTGTTTGGATCAAACTCTTTCCGGTAATATTTTGAGCTGATTTTTCGCGGATATCCTTACAAACATGTTTTAAACAAAACATGTTTTAAACACATTGAATGGTTCTGATCATTAAAATTTAATTAGAAATGAAAAATTTAGATGTTAGTCTAATATTAGTCTAAAAAAGTGTTGGTCTATTTAGTTTTTCCCTATATATATATATCTGTGTGTGTGAGTGTGTGTGTTTCCGTTTATATATATGTTTTTTCAAACCCATGAACATACACATTGATTATAGAACTAAGAAGTTACATTTTTGAACTCAATCATTTCATCTCCTGGTTTTCATCGCCGAACATGGCTCTTGGTATTCAAATGACTATTGAGTGGAGGAGCTTGGGCATGAAGAAATGAATCTAACCCATTAGCCATCAAGATTCAAAATCAGATTTCTCAACTTCTATTGTGATGCATTGATTTCCAACAAGAGAAATGCTATTCGCAAGGAAGCCTGTAGGGAATCGTACAAGGATCACATGACGGGGTCTTTTTTTGTTGCCCAATTAATCCTATATAAGACAAGCAATTTTTCACTTCCATATCACTAGTCATAAACCGTGAGAAAGTTCGGGAAAGAGAGAGGGAGCAAGGTTAGAGAAGAGGCAGAGAGGAGAAGACTGTCAAGCACTAAATTCCACCACTCGATCATCGTTTTTTCATCAGAATCGTGCAATTAAGATAGAAATACATACTTTGGAACTTTAGTTTTGTGCAATTTGTACATATTATGTGTAATTTTTTTAGAGGAATCGCATATGTTTATTTTATCGAGTCTCAACCCAAATGATTAAATATTGTTCAAATTATACAACACTTACACATACATACACTTTTTAATGTGTTTTGATATCCACAAATCCCTATGAAATCTTGTGAGATCAGGAATGTCAACCCGACTATATCTTGTTTAGTTGTTTTACTGTTAAAATCATTTTAGCAATGTTGTTGAGATTCTAAAAGGAAAGAATGTGTTGTTGATGGAATTTATAACGTAATTATGTCATCATAAAATTCTAGTTAGTTCATTTTGTTGCCGATATGCTGTCGATTTCATTTTCAGAATTTAGTGTATTTAATATGGGAAAATCTAGAGGGACACTAGACCGGATACCGCTTGTGACACGGAAGTAGAGGATGTCAAAACGTGCATTATATTCGGATAATGTGTAGAGACAATAATGAACGTTAATGGAAAGAGTAAAACTAGTTTGGCCCATAGTGGTAGTTTGAATCGGATTTTGACCCATCTTAAGGTGAAATTAAAATATTGAACGTTAATTATGTAGAGACAATAATGAATGTTAATTATATTTTATTTAAAGTAATGGAATTAAAATATTTTAATTAATGTTTTGAGAATCGAAGCATTACAATGTATCCCATCTTAAGGTGAATAAAATATGAAAAAATTGATAATAATGCTTGCCGTACATATTCATTTTTCTATCTATGAATATAAGTATTTGTTTAGCGAATAAAATGTTTTACATCTATACATACGACTCAAGATGGACTAGGAGGGCTACATTCTATATGGGGCATCAAATTAATCATCTCATCGTTATCAAAAATCTTTTTAATTTAACAACCTGCTCTAAATCATATTATCATACTTCTCCATAAGTTAATTTGAACAAGCGTTGGTATAATCCGTACATGATCCACATACATAGCCAGACACAAAGGTGTACACAATTCGGTCAAAATTTGTGGTTCTTTAAGTTCATTCACTGTAGATTTCTCGTACTTGCTCTAGTGGCTAGCAAATGCCAATCGATAGAGAAAAATGAATGGCTTAGAAATCGACCGGTTCTGAAAGTCTTGGTCGTTTGTTCTTTTTCCACAGAGCAACTACTCTAGGTCTTTGTTTTTTTGTTCATTTTCCATAGAGCAAGTCCAAGTCAAGCACACGTATAACGTGTAAATCAGGGCAACCAAAAATCGTAATGTCCACAAACGCGGTTTAATTAATTTCAAATTTTTGTGTTGAAACTTTGTTTATCTAAACTGCTATAGGTCTATATGTGGACTTTCAATTTTTCTAACTGAAAGAAAACGATTGATAAATAAATAAGGGACTACAATTATACGACGGAGAAAGTATTCAATAGAGAAAAGAGTGGACGATCTTCACTTATTTTTTGCTCGGGTGTAGCAACTAAATTATAGCTAGTTTATGGTCTCGAGTGTTGTTCTTTTGGTCGGTGTGTCTTGTGTTGCTACCTATAAACATCATAGTTCAAGATATTTGGTCCTTAGAGGTCAACTTATTTCGAGAACGAATCGAATTCCGTTATATTGATAAAAGATACAGATTACAAAATCATCAGCAAAAACAAAACAAAAAAAATATTGGTTTTTTATTCAAATCTATTTGAAAACTTAGTTAAGAAGCATATAAAAGTTTGAATCGAGAAGTCAAATTATAAGTTTCACCATTCACCTTAATTGCACTTTTAAGCCATTATCTTTTATGATTATTTTATTAGGACTATTATGCACAAATATACGTTAAACTGCTTATTTAATTTAAAAAATCTTTTATTAGGACTATTATGTACAATTTAAAATTTCTTATGATTAGACAAATATTTTTCATGAAAGTAGAGAATCTTTAATTATTGGTCAAAATACATAAAAAAATCGTATTAAAGTAAAATTGACTTATAAATATTTGTAATAAAAGTTATAAAAATTGTATTATTATAAGTTCGAGTTTAAAATTTGAAAATCTGGAAAAAAATTAAAAAGAGAGTATTTTATAATTCATATCTTTGTTCAAAACGTGCGAACTAATAAGTTTTTTTTAAGTTAAGATTGACTTAGAGAAAGATTAAGTCTGTAAGACATGCGCATCTAGCGCAGTGGCTTGGTTTAAGAATCCTCTAAATCATTTTACTCTTTGAACTAATTCTATTTTAAAATAATTAAAACAAAAATAATTTTTAAAGGTTAACTTGATGATCAAGACTTATAATTTAGAAATCTGCTTCTTTCCTACGGATTCAGGATCGAAACCTTTCAGGTTTTATGAGATTAGTCTATTCAGAGTTTTTTTTCAAACTTTAATTGGAATCTATGTAAGTGGGCGGTGAAATTGACCCCCAGAGATTAGTTGAGTTCCGCATAAATTTGTTTGGATATTCAAAATGATTAAAAAAATTAAAACAAAAATTTAATTTAGATGAGAAGACTTATTATTTTTAGAGGTCTACTCACTTAAAACTCTCTCTCTAGTACTATATTTTGATTAGAAATGTGGATTCAAAGGTGGTCCACATTGCAGGATCATTTCTCACGCTTTTTCGTGGCCTTTTGTGCACAACGTGTATAGCCAAGACAAAGCACCAGGAGTCCTAATCTACTGCCCTTAGGAATGTGGGTCCACCCACTTTTTGGGGTTTGTGGAGTGGACAATTCAACTAAAATTCACAACTCATAGTTTTTTGAAAACTTTAAGAACACCGATAGTTAGAACATATTTGGATATAGAATTGTTCAGCTGATGCTGATCTCTAACTCAAAAAATAAATAAACAAAAGACACGACTTATTTCAGTAAAAGTTTTCCAATTAATTTAATTTTCATTATCTTTCGATTGTCTAAGATTTTTTTTGGAACATAGAGATAATCATTTTATTAATCTAAGGAAGAATATAATAGCGGTGATAACTGGATAAACGATATCACTATAAAAACGAGAGGATTTCAACTAAGTTGACACCCTCTATACCGACAAATTAAATCACTTGTTAGCTAGGAAATCCAAACATAGAAAATATTTGTACAATAACTAAATAATGTGACACACATGTAAAACTACCGTACTAAATAATGTGACACACATGTGCATGTGTGTGCGTGTGTGTAAATATATATATATTTGCTCGGCATGTGTAAATGAAATCATATATATGTGTATTGTACATGTGTGGATCACGTACATATATACCTTATATTTGTACATGTGCTTATATTTAAATATAACACATATACAAACATACATATAAATACACACACATATGCATGTATGAGTACATAGACATATACACACAGAGAGAGATATACGGGTAATATAGATATAATTTGAGATCTTAATTGGGACCCCTCTTAACTAGCGCTCCCTCTAACACTCCATCCAAATAATCCGTAAGAGCATCCACATCAGTTTTTCATTAAATAGGAGGTTACAGTGACTTCTCAAATATAAGGAGTCATTGTAGCATTCACAAAATAAGAAGAACATCAAGGCAGGCTGATATAGAACGTACCTAAAAGAATTACTCCTCAAAATAGAGAAGAAAAAACTCAAGAAAAACTAACGTGGATGCTTTAAATACCAACACTATCACTCCTAATCAGTGAACTGACTGCAGAGCTACACACCAACAGCAGCTCTAAGATAAACCACAAGCTAAGTAAGTTCTGCAATGACTTTTTTTTTTTTTTGGGCGAATCACATTAATTGGGGGTGAATTACAGGTTGCACTGTAAACACAAGTTTCTCATGCACCCTTTCACTTTAATAAAGTGTAGTTAAACACTAGACGAAGTTCGTTTTATGTATACCTATTTTTTTCGTCCACTCAAGAGCAAACGTACGTAGTTATAAGTGTGGTCAATTGACTCTGTAAGATAAGTATAATTTTTTAGATGTTTTAATAAATTTATCTTACAAAATATCATATTTTGTTCTACAGACAAGATGTTTTCTCCCCACAAAGTTCTACTAATAACATAAATAAAACATAGCACAAAACTAACAATAATAATAATAATTAATTATGTAAAAATAAAAATTAATTAAAAAACAAAGTTAGGCCAAATATCAGTACTATTTTAAAAAAATCCATTCCACTAATTTGACCACGTAATGTTCTCATCCAATTAATAATATTACATGAAGTAGGCTGGCCAAGATGTGATATTTCTGTCAAAAATATAGTGACAATTTTCTTTTTCTTTTTTGTTATTTCAAGTCAAGTCTACTCCCTTAGGCCAGAGCCTTGAATAATATGCATAACATAAATAGGGCTCCAAGTAGCCTAATTTCCAAGTGAAATAACCATTGTCCAAGACTTTCTATGGCTCTCTCCTTTCCATTTTCTCTCTCCACCCATACTTCATTTCTTTGTTTGCTTTTATTTTTATTAAGTTTTTTGAAGGGGGCACCTGTTTATGGAGCAATAGGAACACATAAGACCTACCATACTGTCCATGTAAAGTCTCTGGATCCAAATCCAGATTGCTTAGAATCCACCAGGGGTAAGTCTCTACCCCTATAACTTGCTGCTTTTTTATTGCTTTTCTTCATTGTTAGCATATTCTCCACACTTAATTGCACTCTTTCTCTCCTCAGTTTTATCTAGCACATTCTAATCATACACGTATCTTATTTTTTTAGATTTTCTCGTATTATTATATTTATATTATGTCGTGTTTCTATTTTGTACCAGTATTCATGTTTCGTACAATATAATTTTAAGCTTAAGTTATTTTTAATTAGGTCTCTTGAATATGCTATAAAGAGTCCCTTTGCCACATTTTAATTAATAAAAGCTTATATGAGAATGTGTATATATTCATCAGATCATAGCAAAACAGAGTCACTAAAAGTTGTCCACAAGCATGGCCCATGCTCTCATCTGAATCAAGACGAAGCCAGCAGTACTCCAACACTTACAGAAATCATGGCTCATGACCAGTTCCGAGTCAACTCAATTCAGGGTCAACTCAGGGTCAACTCAGCCCAAAACAGTCTCAAAGACTCCAAAGCCACCATCCCTGCCAAATCTGGTCAATCGATCGGCTCTGGAAATTATGTTGTCACCATAGGATTTGGAACCCCTAAAAAGGATCTTACCCTTGTATTCGACACCGGTAGCGACATCACTTGGATTCAGTGCTTGCCATGTATAAGGTACTCTTCCAGATTTAAGATATATGCTTCCATTTGGCAACTCCAATTTTAATTTTGGGGTGTCTATCAATTTTACCATGTAATAGTAAAAAGTATATTAGCTAGACTTTTAATGTTGGACGGAGTGTCAACAAGTTCTCTACCTTTAAAGTTCCGTGTCCATGTGAGACATTGTCTGATAAAATTAAAACAGTATTTTTACATTTTTTTTTTCTTTTTAATTAACCAGAGTTACTATGATATTATATGTGTTTTTCTTGGGGGCCACACGAAACTTGCCCTGGACCAACTATAACACTCCATCTAGAGCACAAATAGTAACTTGTTGAAACATAAAAACATTATCCAAAAGATTTAATCTCAAGTTTATATACTAAAATCGCTTATGTACTTTAAATATGAGACGGGGTGTCACTATTTATTTTACATAAAATTAGAAAATCTATTTCTATTTGTAATTATTAATTTAAACTAGATCAATGCTAAAAAATTGAAAAGAAAAATTCGTAAGAACTTATGTGACCTGTAAAATCTCTTAAGTTTAAATCATCGAACCACTATTATCTCATCTCACCAGTATTATTATTTTTAATTGTAGGGATGACAACGGATAGAATATGATTTGAAAATTCTATTCTACTTTCAATTCATAATTCATGCGTGCATTCTCTGCCTATGTCCAGATTTCATTAAGTATATATTGAATAAATTATCAAACTCATCTCCTAACAAGGATCGATTTTTTTCAAATACATCCATACTTAAATTGCTTGATCGAGAAATTCAAAATCCTTAACGCCAAACAAAAAAATCAAAAATTTACTAAAAATTGTATTCAAATAATAAATCTTTACTATTTGTCACCTCACAATTGGTAATTGGTTGTTGTTACGGGTTTCAAATCGTTCTTCCATTTGCTTGCTTGTTTTATAGAGACGGTAGAATACGCCACCTTGCTCTACCTTGCTCCATTCCTCAGACTTAACCAGTAATTTTCGACCTGATCAGTTATCCTTAAGTTTAATTTAAAAAAAGCAAAAGATATATAATCACAGCTACTATAATACCAATATCATGACATAAATAAATAATATAAATTTATGTACACATGTCAATTTCCTTGAAATTGGTGGACATATTTTTCATTAAATACATAAATTCAGTCCAATTTGAATCATATTTTTAAATACATAAATTCAGTCCAATTTAAATTCAGTCTAAAAAATTAAAGTAGAATTGATATACAGAATTTTAAACAATATAAAATTAAAGCTTAGTTAAAAATTAAAATCAACAGAAAAATAATTTGAGACTTAAAAAAAAAAAAAAAAAAAAAAATATATATATATATATATATATATATATATATATATATATATATATATATATATATGAACCTAAGTTTTTTTATTTTTTTATGGTTCAGTATAAGAATCAATTCAGTCCAATTTGATTTTTCTTAGGTGACTAAGACTGAAAATCGAATCGAGATTTTTTTTTTAAAATTTTAAACCAGAACGGACCGAATCGATTGAATTAAAAAACCGAATAAACCCGCACAATTATGTTTAATCTACCAATTCGAACCGATTTAGACTTTCACCCTTACACCTGCCCAAATCTCTTATGCAATAATTAATTCCTTTTTATTTTACTAAATATCGGCGTTACTGCGCGCTTTACATATTTCTTTGTCCACACTTTTAATCCTATTGTGTAATTATTTGTTTTTATGATAATTCCACGGCAACAGCTGCTACCCACAGCAACAGCCCATCTTCGACACCTCAGCCTCACAATCATACAAAAATGTTAGTTGTAGCTCAGAACAGTGCTCCGAAGTCGCTACATCCACCGGAATCTCGGGTTGCGTCAGAGCCACCAATACCTGCATCTATGCCGCTGTGTACGGTGACAAATCCTTCACCATCGGGTTCTTCGGCACCGAAACCCTAACCTTAACACCATCCGACATTTTCCCCAATTTCTACTTCGGATGTGGCTTAAACAACACGGGGCTCTTCCGCGGCGCCGCCGGCTTGCTTGGCCTCGGCCGCAATCCATTGTCTGCCATCTCGCAAACCGCCTCAAAGTACAAAAATTACTTCTCTTATTGTCTGCCAACATTTTCGAGCTCATCGGGAACCCTAAATTTCGGAGAAGGGGGAACAACTTCCACTGCTCTGGAATTCACTCCACTATTGACCAATTCAAACGGGCCGTCGTTTTACTTCATCGACATAGTCGGAATCAAAGTAGGTGGCCAGACATTATCGATCTCTGAGTCGGTGTTCAAGACTTCCGGCACTATAATCGACTCCGGCACCGTTGTCACCCGACTCCAGCCAATGGCCTACACAGCTCTCCGAACAAGATTCCGGGAACTGATGATGAATTACACGATGACTCAAGGCGTGTCGATTTTTGATACATGCTACGATTTTAGCAATTCTGAGACGGTGGACGTTCCAACGATAAGCTTCTTATTCGGCGGCAATATCGAGGTTCCGATCGACTTATCGGGGATATTACTAGGCAACCAATCACTGGCTTGTCTTGCGTTTGCTGGCAATAGCGATCCCTCCGACGTGGGCATTTTCGGGAATTTGCAGCAGCAAACTTTGGATGTGGTGTATGATGTTGCTGGTGGGAAGCTAGGGTTTGGGCAAGGAGGATGTTCTTGAACAGTCTTTGTTGCGAAAAATAAATTTCAATTCAATGTTGTAAACTTTTTATTCATAATTAATACTAGTGGTCGGAGCACACGCTATGTGTGTGCACGTCTAGCATCTGCAATACATAAAAATCACGAAAATTTGTCAATTGCAATAAAAATATATGAACGTGTGGTCACTTGCTACGTATACTATTTGTAATGCAATATAATAATCTGCAAAATAGATTGTGAATATGAGATGTTATATAAAAATAACGTTCTATGCTAACACCGCATCGGCCGTCGTAGACCTAAATATTTGTGTACTAATTTTTGTAACTTTAATGCCTCGGCTCTAACCATGTGAGGTGAAAAGTCACATTGTAAATGCAAATCTCCTAAAGATGATATTTATCATTGTCTTGTTTAATAAATATATTTCAAAATTGTAAGTATATTTTTTTTACTTTTTTTATTTCATTATTCTATACGAATGATCAATAAATAAATTGGAATAAATGTAATCATCTGAGCAATATATCTATTTGTGTATGTTAGTTTCATCCTTAACATGTCTTACATCTTTTGTAGGTCCACGACACATCAACGGAAAATGGCTAGAAGGGAAAAATTACATACTAAAAATGCGATTATCCTAAAAACGATAAAGAAAGTAAACATTTTATTTTTTTCCTTCTTCAACAAAATTTTCAGAATTAGAAGTACATTTTTTTTAAACTTTTGACATTTTATTGTTCTACGAGAATGATTAGATAAAAGAATTGGCATAAAACTAATTAAAATTTGTAAAAAAAAAAACTATTGTATCAGCCTTTGTAGGAAAATGTCTCTATGGCATGATTCTTTCGAAGTGATATTTAAATGATTAAAAATAAATGATCCTTGAATTGCAGATGAGTAATACCTTGGACGAAACGAAAAACACTCACTGGCACAGTAGGAAGTCAATTGCCAATTGGTTTCTGAAGTAATCAGCAAAAGTGAAGTCTTTGTATATCCTTGACTTGTCTCCATCAATGAGCCATGACTTGCTTGCTTCCATCAATGACTTGCCTGGTAGAACAAAAAGACAATAAGTGATTTGAGAAGACAACTTTTATTGGAAAACAATGAGGAATTAGAAATGTATTGCAGCACAATAACCACTTCGTAGAACTACTTCCCTAGGAAACGTGTCATGGGACGTTGTTACAAATTTGAGTATTGATTTGGCTTTTCTGTCCCTACATTTAGTGCTAAAAATTTTAAAATTAACTTTGATTTTTTTCTTTTGTAAGGGTAATAACGTATATCACTCTTGTAACGGAGCTTCAATTTTCAATTCACACCAAAATTGGTAGCCCCTTTATAAGATAGAATAGAATAGATGTGCCTCTGTGTACTAACTACCTAATCAACTAAAACAATATTGCTGCAAATACAAAGAAAGAACATATATATATATATATATATATATATATATATATATATATATATATATAGAATAGATATTTTGGAAATATTGGAAATCACTTTTGTGAAATGGTTTTCTAATCACTTACCGTTTCTCGTTTCTGTGAAGAAGACCGAAAGGTTATTTTGCAGATTTTGCTTAGAGTTGCGGTTGTCACAGTTCAACACTTGGAAGTACTTCGGATTTGTCACTGTTAGTAGAGTAACTGCTGCAACGATTTGGTAGGAGTAGAAAAGGGAGAAGGGAAAGCAGTAGTGGTAAACAAAACAGTAGTGCTTTAATTTGGTAGGAGTACAAACGGAGGGCAACGAAAATGGGTGAAGTAGTGGTAATAAAGGGAGTGGGGGAAGTTGTGAGGCAGTTATTTAGATTAAGGTGTTCTACTTTTTAGTCCGGTAGTTATATAGTTATACATTTAAAATTAAGTAATTTTTTTCAGAGGTGGGGGGTTTTAAGGAAAAATACTTTTGTGACGGAGCTTCACACCCAGAAAAGATAGCCCCTTTTTATATTAGAATAGATGAACTGATACACAACTAATATATTTTATGGCTATGAGCACTAGAAGTGAACGATTCTAATAATCAAAAAATTTTAAATAATTCATAAAATAGTAAACTCGATCGTCGAATCGTAAAGAGGATCCAAAATAAGATTTTATTTTTGGCAGGAAGGTTGTGCAAGACCATATCTACACATAAATCTATGCTCCTGTCTTTGATAAAATAGATTTGCAGAGTGTTCATTAGGCAACTTATAACATGCATATTGGTTAAACATGATGGCTATGTTTTTGGGGTTATGATGAGAAAGATGTCTTTTTTAAAAGTCAAAGAATATAGTATATTTATCACTGAAATAGGGATCAAATGGTACAAAAGATATGGTTGACAAGGCTTCAACCAAGAATAACAAAACAATACTATATTTATATTTACAAGAAAACATGTAGTAAATTCATTAAAAGATCCCTAAACTCACTAAATTTGTATCACATCCTAAAAACTTGAAAACCATTTAAGCAGTCAAATTTTAAACAGGGCATTGTGTTTACTCTAATTCCACACCCGCAAAGCAAACTAGAGAATAGCCTACACTTCAGCCTCACAATCATACATCAGTCTTCACCAAATAGCAACAAAATTTACATTGTTCACTTACCACAACCTTTGTCGAAACCAAATTCGAGTTAAAACCATCATATCTGAGACAAAATACGCTTCCACCATGACCTCAATACTTGATCTCCAAAAAATACCTTCCCTCCCCCGCTACTAATAACTAGTGAAAACCAAAAACAACAACCCCCTGCCTCCCAAATATTATGTACTAAAACCTATCACAAAAATATGAAAAAAAGAAGAAGAAAAAGAACACCAAAAACACCGCTAGCTGCATATAAATAAAAACAAAAAAAGAGAAAAGCTCTCCTGATCCACCAGGCATTTACGTACCACCACCCAATCTAGGTTGAAAATTAATTATCAAAAATCAGGGGTATGTGGAATTGGTAGGGAGGAGGATATGGTGTCTTCTTGTAGGAGAATCCTTAGATGCAAACGTTCCCCTCTCCCTTTCAATTACTTGGGATTACCATTGGGTACAAATCCATCCAGGTTTAAAACTCGGAGGCCAATGTTGGATAAAATTGGAAAGAAACTTGCTAGCTGGAAAAGAAAATTCCTATCATTTGGAGGGCGAGTGACCTTGATCAAGTCCGCATTGTGCAATCTACCCATATACCATCTATCGTTGTTCAAACTTCTATCTAAGGTTGCTAAGGAGCTTGACAAGATCCAAAGGAAATTCTTGTGGGGAGGTTCTGAGAGGGAGGGAGGAAGATCAGTTTAGTAAAATGGAGAAAGGTCTTACGCAGTAAAGAGCATGGAGGGCTGGGGATCAAAAACTGCCGACTCATGAACACAGCTTTACTCTTAAAGTGATGGTGGAGGTTCGCAACGGAAAAACATAGATTGTGGAGATTAGTGATCTGTGATGTCCAAAAAATCCCACTAATTATTGGCAACCTAATGGTGGATCTACTACCAGAGGATCACCTATGTGGAAGGGCATTATTAATTTAGCCAACAAGGAACCCGTTATCTTTGAACTCTTTAAGAACCAGCTTAGATTCAAGGTTGGCAATGGGGGATGTATTAGACTCTGGCTTGATGACTGGGCTAATGATGGGCAACCATGGTGCTTAAGATTTTCCTCCCTTTTCTAGGTCACAACCAATAGTCAGGCCACTCTAGCATTCTTGCTATCAGCAGTCTTAGTTAAGGAAGG
Organism: Arbutus unedo; assembly: GCA_014822125.1. NCBI lineage: Eukaryota > Viridiplantae > Streptophyta > Magnoliopsida > Ericales > Ericaceae > Arbutus > Arbutus unedo. The sequence continues at coordinate 28,904 of JABCMJ010003064.1, forward strand.
TCTTCAGTTGAGGAGGCCATTATTCTCATGGGAAGAGTGTGAGTTGGAAAGCCTAAAACTGATATGGGATGGCTTGAATCTGCAGAGTATAGATAGGGAGGATGAAGTCCAATGGAGGTTGGGAGCAGGGGCAACTTTCTCGATGAAATCCATGTGTCTCTCTGCGTCAGCCCTTTGGGGGGCAAAGCTCCCCCCCTCTCACACCTCCCCCTATATGCGTATGGATGAAGGTCTGTCCACCTAAGGTCCAATATTTCGCATGACTTGCTTGGCTTGGTAGGATCAAATCTGCAGAAATGCTACATCACAGGGGTGTCATTCAAATTCATCAAGCTACATGTAACTTTTGCTTAGAAGAGGTGGAATCCCAAGACCATCTCCTACTGCACTGTCATCAGGTGTGGAAGCTTTGGTGCTTAGTACTAGCTTGGTGGGTTATAGATTGGGTGCTTCCCAGATTAATTTCAAAAGTTCTTACCTGGTAGTCGAGCTGGAATTCTAGCAAAGCAGCTTTAGAGAATTCGAAATCTTTGTGGCTTGTTATCCCCTCAATTCTCACCTGGTGCGTTTGGAGGGCCAGGAATCAAGCGGTTTTCAACAATGAGAGACCTTCCTAGGAAAAGATTCGTGAAGAATTCAAGTTTACATGGATTGTTTGGGTCTTCGATCATCATTCTGATGGGCCCTTCTCAGTTAATGATCTTCTCTACAACACACAGGGTCTTCTCCAAATCGGCCCTCTTTTGCGATCGTGATTGGAGAGATCGAAGTTTCCCTTCACTGATTTAGGGTCCATGGGTTAGCGAAGAGGGGCTCTGTAATGTAGGGCAAAGTGCGGAACGTTCTAGAGCTATGAGGGTAAGATTGATGCTCTGATGTAATTGGATAGTTGGGTGTTTGTCTTTAGCTAGATTTGATGGAGTATTATTTATAAGGGGCCGATTGGATTGAGTATTATTTTTAGAGGGATAAGTTATAAAGGGCGATAAATTATAAATGGGGTATTATTTTTGGAGGGATGGCCCACGTTGATGTGA
>JABCMJ010003065.1:0-19740 GCA_014822125.1 Arbutus unedo
GGGGCCCTTATAATCAAATCATAATCAAACTGCCACCACGGGTTAAACTTTTTTATTATTTCCTTTAATAAAATAACTAAACAAAATATAGTCAGGTTGGCATTCTTACTCACACGAGATACCATGGAAATTTGTGGACATCATAAAAAAAGTGTATGCATGTGCGAGTGTTGTGTGATTGAGAAAAAATTTAATCATTTAGGCCGTGACCCGATAAAAAAAATATAATTCTTCTAAAAAATACACATAATATCCACAAATTACACGAAACTAGGGTTGCAAGGTATGTGTTTCTACCTCAATCGTGCGATTTCAACGGAAAAAAGGTGATCGAATGGTGGTGGTTCAGTCTCTCTTGCTTTCGCCAACCACTTTCAATCTCTCTAACCTCACTTTTCTTGGTTTCTGACTGATGGAAATGGTGGTGCAAAAGTATTACTCTTATATATAGGGATAATTGGATAAGCCAGCATTAATATTCGTTGGAAAAAAAACCAAAGCATTAGGATAGAATTTTAAGAGAACAAGGCAAATTTAGATAAGTTCTAAGTCTCGGTAATTAAGTCTAAGTCTCGGCAATTAAGTCTCAGTACATGCACATCAAGAATGGCATAGATTATATACATCTATCTAATAGGTAGGACGGTTTAAATTAATTAAGTTTAGGCTTCCTAAGAGATTTTGGGGAAATCAAGGAGACCTAAATCAATGGCAGTAGAAGTCTAAAAAAAATTTAAATGAGATAAGTTCATGAATATCAAACTCTTTGTCTCTCTGTGCGTGAATGATGTGAAGGAGAAGTGAAATTTTAGTCAAAGATTTATAAGGCACTACAAGATAGAATCATATTAATGATGTTTTTAGAACTCAAAGCATCATGACAACATTAAAAAGCTAGGGAATCTAGAAGACCACGTCAAATAATAAAAATAAAAATAAAATATATTTTGGAAAATAATTTGGTACTTTACACAACTCACACTTAGGCGTGCACTCACGTTCGGATCCAAACGTCCGGATTACTAGATAATAATAATACAATAAGCAAATTAAATATGATTCAATTCTATTTTTAAAAAAATTCACAATAAATGTTTAAAATTTATTTATTAATTGTTTAAAAAGTTGGGTTGTTACAGAGTTTTGTTTGACTTATAAAGTATAATGACAAAAATGCCCATGAAACTAGCTCAATCTAGCTATCTCACCTACCTATTGAGAAAAATTTGGTCTTCTGACTTACGCGTCCACTGTTGTCACATATCTTATAAAAAGCTAAAAATCTTTTTTTATTCTGAAATAATTTAGGCTAAATGAACTGAATTTTTAGGTTCAAATAATCCAAAAAACCAAGAATTACCAGAGGCTAAATGAAACCTGAATATGGTTCAAAATTATACCACGCCACTTAAGAAATGTGCCTACACATTAATGGTTCTAGTATTAGAAAAATCAGAGACAGAGCTTCCAAGGGAAAAAAAAAAAAAAGAATCTTATGCTAATGTAATTTGGTTATGTAATTATCGTTATCCAATTAACTTATTTTTTAAATTAAATAATGTAAAAATCGTGATTTAGAAATCAACAATTTAGATTATAAAAATATCTTAATACATTTTATCTAAATACGAGAAGAGAGTTATACTAACTTTCATTTTTTAACAAAAAGCTAATTAAATTCAATTATTTTTTTAGGCACATCATTCAACACCAAAAGTGAGTTTTACTAAACAGTGTCATCTTCTAATTTATAACTTAGTCATGCCGCTAAAAAAAGTCTAAAGTGAGTTTACTGAACAATGAATTAAATTGTGCTCATTATGTGACAATTGTGTTAAATGTTGACTGTGCTCATTCAGTGACATTTTGCGTTGAATGCTGATTGATTCAAAAAAATATTTTTATATTTTAAAAGGTAACAACTATTTTACTCAATTTATTCAATTATGTACATTAAGTTAGACTATTATAATATTAGTACTTAATTTTTTACATTAAGTTGAAATTTGTATTAATTTATTCATAGCTATGTAGGAATACCAACAAAATATATATAGAAAAATAGGGACATACAAGAGAAAAATAAATACTTTGTTTTGTGGAATTTCAATCAAATTAATTTAGATATTCGACTTTTTATCACCATTAAAAAGGATATTCTTATGCATTTTTAATCTGGTATTTTCAATTAAGTTTTTTTCATGGGTAGCTTGAGTTGGAAAAATAAAGAAGACATCCAACCAATATATATATATATATATATATATATATATATATATATAATATATAGAGGGAGAGAGAGAGAGAGAGAGAGAGAGAGAGAGAGTGGGTGTTTGTGTGTTTGTTATACATAACAGCAAAGCTTTTGTTCAAAAGTTGGGAAAAGTTTCAAATGGGAAGAAAAGGAAGGGCGTAATGTTGGATGATCACATTCACGCGTAAACTCACACATGCAAAGTGGACACCACTCACCACTACCATAACATTTTCTTCTTATTCGCTGCTCCGGAATCTGCGTTAGGGTTTCCAATCCCTTTGTTTTTCCGCAAAAGCAATTCACTCGGTACTCTCCCTCTCACTCTCTCTCCGATTTGCTTCTTAAGCTACCGAACTACCAAACACTAGGGCTCCTCACTGTTTTCGAGATGCGAATTTTTCGTTTTGAAGCATTCATGTTTTAGAACATGAGTTTGAACCTCTTTTAGATCGATTGATATGAGGAATTGCTTTTGAATTTGGATACATTATGGTCTGTTTTGTATTCAGTACTAATTAGTGTGTACAATTTGAAAAATTGAGATGTTTTTTTGTTTTCTGTTTTGAGGGAAACCGATGATCTTTCTTGCACGGTGCCAAATTTGATTTTCGATAATGTGAGTTTATTTTTGTAATTGGATTAGGGGTTTGAATTTTAATTTATTTAGGTTATTTTGTTAGATTGTTCCGATTAAGGATTATTCGTAGAAAATAATGGTACCTTTTTTTTTTTAGAAGTACTGATCTTTGCTCTGAAGACTGGTGAAAGTATAAATTTTGGAAGCTGGATGTATTGCAAGTCATGTTTTAAGTAATGGTACTTCTTTGTCAGAGGAAATTACTGATCCTTTGCTATAAAAACTGGTGGAAGTACTAATTTTGGAAGATGGATGTATTGCAGGTAATGTTGCGGTTGGTCAAGTAACGGTACTAATTTATTGGAGAAAATTACTGATCTTGGTGTAAAGACTGGTGAAGATATTAGTTCTGGAAGATAGATGTTTTTCAACACAGATTGTGATTTGTTAATGGCATTGTCTTTCTCATGAACAGAGCACATGAAATTGGGTTCTTTGGAGCTTGCAGATGCACTGATGCTCATCAGTTTTTAGTTTTGAAACTGGTACTTTGTCAGGTGGACTGTCTTGAGAGTAGTGTGAAATAACTGATGTGTTAGTTGAAACTGAGAATAAATGGAGTCATTGCGGCATTGGATTAGCAAGTTCTGTTCAAAAGATAAATATAAGTCTTCGAAGAAGGAATTTACAAGTAATGGGAGAGAAGGTTCAAAGGCACCAACATCTGAGGAAGCTCCTTCGAATGCCACTAGGCAAAAGGTTGCAGCAGCTAAGCAGTACATAGAAAAGCATTACAAAGAGCAAATGAAGAGCTTGCAGGAGAGGAAGGAGCGGTATGACTTCCTATATATACATTGCAGAGAATTATTTTACATATGACATTGGATCTATTTTCATTTTATATCTCACGAGGCACCTATGTGGATATCTTTTGGGTAGAAGGTGGAAGTTGTTTATATGCTCATTTGTCCAGAGAGCCATTTGTCTGTGTAACTTTGTCATATTTTAGTTATGTGATTTCATGCAGCACCACTGCATAATATCTCCTCCCATGAACCGAAGATCACTCCCTTGGCAAGTGAAGTAGTTCAATCTCTTTTTTGTTAGGTTCACAATTTTCTGCCAGTGGTCACAGGCCAGCTTTCTTCGCAATATGACTGCGACTTATCTCTATAAATGTGTGAGATATTATATCAATTATTGAGTCTTTTCAGATAATTGGGGGTGATTGCTGTCTTGGTGACCTGTTCCTATTAGTTTTTATTAAATCAGCTGCAATAACCTTTGGCTGTTGAAGTTAAAATGCATGCACAATGAGTATACAGCCTTCTAAGTAGAAGTGAATTTAATTATCTTTTAGGTTGGTAATAGGATGGATGCCTGACTGGAGAATTTGAAGAGGCATTGGATTGCAGATAGTTGTGTAAGGATGATATTTATCTGACAACCCATGTGAATGCCTCTAGGCTATGGGGCCTTAATACCTTGTATTTCCTTTATAGGCATTACTTGGTCGCATGCATCTGTGAAATGAAATTGAAATATTAGAAGCTGTCTCATATTTAGACAGTTACGTTTCAGTAATGCATTTGTGTAAATAGACGAGATAATTTGTACATACTCTCGTGTTTCCGTGTTTGGACATGCCCAAATGTGTTTGATTTTTAGCTCTATTGTATTTTAGTCAGGGGACGCTAGGACACATTGAGAAGACGCTAGAATACATTTGGGACACAGTAGGAACATGTTAGTTGGTTAGACTGCAATTTTAAAAAGTTGGGGCAAGGTCAAAATTGGATGCTTAGTTTCTGCGTGCTTATTTAGTAACTTCTACTTTTATGTCTTCACAAGGTTGATATTATTTGTGTAATTCTTTTATCTCTAGATTGATTGAGAAATCTTTTTTCCGGTTATAGGAATTTATATTTACGTTATTTTCAAAGTGTCCTCAACGCGTCTGTGTTCTAATTTTAGAAATTGATGGTGCCTGTTTCGTATCTTGTTTGTGTTCGTGTTTTGTGTCCTTTTTGTATCGTGTTCATGTTTTGTGTAGAAGAAGATTAGAATGACCAACCATCGATTGGTCATTTTGTAGATTCCCCATACAGTCCCTATAATAGAAGTCAAAGAAGATTAGAATCACCACCATCGAGCTCATTCCTTCCAGTTCAATATTTATTGCTCTAAACCTAAAGGCAATGAGTTACATGACCTTGGAGAATGTGGTTTCGACAGAAAATACCTGCGGTGACAAATTGCTAATAAACAAAATAAGAAAGATTCTAGCTAATTGATCATTTTTATGGTTAAAGAACGTGAGTTTGTCTTTGATATGGATCTGTTGGTTAGGGAATTGTGAATGGAGTAGGGAGTGGGATGCAACTTGGGATCCTATTTATGAATCTCATCACTTGAATGCAAAATATATTCATGTAAACCTGTGACAAGTTAGGGTTTGATTTTAAGGGAAGGATGGATTTACAAGTTAGGGTTTGTCATTTGCTTTGTTGATTATAATTTCAGTAGCAGACCAAAGGCCTGATAACAATGGCAGCCATACAACTTATGTGAGTACTTTTGCCAAAAAAACACTGCCATGGTAGCTCCTTGTGACCACTTAAACATCTGGCCATTTGAATTCACTACTATCCTATTTATTAGCCTAGCAGCAGCCCTGCCGGGACAAGGTCTCCTCCTCATTCAATAGCATCTATGCACCATCCATTTGTTTACCTCCCCATCACCCCATCACCTTGCACCATTCTTGCCAGTATTATCATTGCTCTCAACGTTGCCAACTACTGGCTAGCAATTTGATAACACTGCCATACTACCATTACAATCACCAACCTTTCATTTGCTAGAGTGCTGATATCTGCTGGCAACATGGTTGCTGTCATATGTAACCAGGGTTTTAAATCCCGATGTCGGCTGACGTTACTATCGTGGTCGCGTATAGGGAGTATCGGGATTATCGGCCAATGTTTAAATGGAAATTATAAACGGAACTCGTGAATCGAGTGCTAGCATTTGCCATTAATGCATTGATAAGCATGCTCTTAACATTTTTTGTTACAATAGAATGTTTATAGAAGTTGTTAATCAGTTCTTTGACACCACAATATATAAATTTATATGGAACAACTTATTGTGCACATTGGACCTCTTCCACGATATCGTGTATGGTAAGTTTTTCCCCAAAAATGAGATAGTATTTTAGATACTTAACTCACCAATCTAGTTATTTCTTATAATAGTTAGTAATACATATTACATACATGTTATCAAAATCCAATCTAACCAATTTGATGTTGTCTCTCTTTCTTGTTTTCTCAAATGGAACTATAATCGCGCACCTTGCCAAAATAAGTCTCTTGGTCATAGAATCAAACTTCAAGCTTTAATCTTCAAGATTTAGCAGAAATTTGATGCAAGTTGGGACAGAATCAACGTGAAAAGGAATATTAAAAAGACAAGAACGGGAAATAGCGTTGCATGAAACGGCGAAGGTGCAACGGTGCATGTATATTGCCGATATTTTGTACCTTCAAACCCCATTACAGTGTAAAGACCAATATTTAGAAGAGAGTATAGGGCCAATTGATAAACGGATATCAAAATCTGAACTCGTGATTTTCCTAAGCTTGAGCAAACACTGAAGTCAATTGCCAAGCATGTTCTGACCTTTTGATCCCATTTTGAGTGTTTGTAATGGTTTCTAATTAGTAGTGAGTCACTCATAAACAAGTTTTCTAAATTGTATAACACTTTATGTTGACTTTGAGGGTGAAAACAGTGGAGAATTTCATCTAGCAAGGAAAGTTATATATCTAGAACCATCATAATGTGATGATTGTTTACCTCGTGAAAAAAGGGTAAAAATAAGCAGATAAGTGTTGATACAATTGTAATACAAATAATACTCCACTACCTGCGCTACTAGCTGCTACTACAAGGTCCATACGACATACTATTTTCTAGTATCTACGTTCATTGATTCACTGCTTACAAAAAAAAGAAAATGCATTGAGGCTCCAAATTTTTTAATTTAGTAGTTTATCATTTGAAAATTTGTGGTTTGGTTTTGAACCAACAAATTGGTATTGTAGAATAAACAATTTGGGTTGACACTTGCAAAGCTATGAGAATGAAGAATTAATCGAAGAAAAATATAAAATAGTAATAGTATAGATGTTAATATGTTCAAGGAAGATTAGAATATTTTGGCGTAAACTATACTGTATAAGATTATCCTTAACGGCTAACAGAGATTAAAGGAGTCAGATCTTGTCTTTATGTAAGAAGAAATTATGACATATTTTGTAATTTGTTTGTTTATAAGTAAGCCTTTAGAAACTAAGAAAGAACGGACATGCAACATGCATTGCATGACATGCCCCACACAGACACATCATTTTTTCAAAAATAAGATTAGGACATTGGCAAGTTGGGGACAGCTTAAATATAAGAATATTAAAAAAATTGTACAGAATTGTATCATATTATAGGTGTCTACATACTTGATGTAAAAATCTTCATATTCGTTGTATCAAATTAGAAATAAAAAACATAATAACAGAGAGATAAAAAAAACAGTAAACTAAATAAGTATTCAAGTGCTAAGCATCCTTGCCTAATTTAACTTTATCCTAACTTTTTGAAATTTCACTGTAACCTCCCAACATGTCCTCGTCTTTCCTAGCATGCCTTAAAAAATAAAATGTAAAGATCAAATGAATATTTGGGGGCTTCCGACACATCTGGTAGCATGTCTGAACATGTTCGTTGCGACATGTACTGCGGCCGGTGGCAGTGCTGTCCTTTTTAATTTATTAACATACTTTCTATGTTTATGTTAATACTTAAAATTGATGCATGTACAGAAATATGGTGGTCGTTGCAATTATAAGGTGCAATATTGGCCGTAAAGGCCAATAGGATTTTCCAACTACAACCGCTGTAATGGTAACAGTAAAGGAGCCCCAAAATTGCATTAAAATGATGGCCGATATGGTAGATATGCAACCTCTTTAATTTAGATCCATTTTCAATATGTGAAACTAATACAAGTGAAAGGTTTGATTAGTATTTTATTGTGTTCATTTTTGCTATTTGTGTGCGTGTGTGTGGTTTTCGCGGGAGGGGGGGGGGGGGGGGGGGGGGGGNAAGGGGGATACCAATATAGTCCACGGAATTGAGATTCCCTCACCGTCGACTGCTGTGCTGAATACCATGTTGTCAACTTGCAAAATTACAGCTCCCAAGAAATTAAGGCTCCAAATATGGTGCTCAATTAACCTTTATGATGTCAACCAATCTAGCCGTACGTTGTTAATAAAAAACATGAAAATGTAGCCGCTGTTTTCTCCTGCTGCAATAAATCCCTCCAAATGTCCCCTTGTTGACCCATGATGGGATTTGGAATGTGCAATCTGAATGGCACCTTAATATTGAAAGAATCCAGAATCCTTGTTCCTTTTTTGTGCATCTATTTGTTTTCATTGCTCATGGAAAATTGTAATTCATTTTCTTATCTTTTATCTCCATTAGGTGCAATAATTAGTATAATTATGCTCCCTTTCCCTTACAGAAAATTTTGGTTGCTGAGTTTTGATCAATCTGTGGTACTTTGAGTGATGGCATTTTCCCACTTCCGTTTTCAATTCATGCAGGCGTAATATCCTTGAAAAGAAATTGGCTGATGCTGAGGTCTCTGAGGAAGAACAAAGTAACTTACTGAAGTATTTGGAGAAGAAGGAAACAGAGTATATGCGCCTCCAGAGGCATAAAATGGGTGCGGACGATTTTGATCCATTGACAATGATAGGAAAGGGTGCATTTGGGGAGGTATGACCCTTTTCCCCTTCTGTTCCTTTGGGTAAAGTAAGAAGTTATCGAGTTTGTTCTGTGTTGCAAAAACTCCACTACTGCAAAGTCCTGGTTCCAAATTACCTTCAGAGGTGACTGCTGTAGTGTGTTATCATTTCCTCAATTTTACCTTCAGAATTTAACTTTCGCCCCTTTTCTTTTCCATCCCACTTCCTCTCCCACCACTCTTTGGTCCTCTGATGTGGCAGGTTTAGGGTGGTATTTCAAGGACCCTGCGAGTTAGGAATCTTTAAGTAAAGCTTTGTTGAAATATATCCATCTGGTTTGGTGTAGAAAACTACTAATTGCAGTATGGCTTGTGTTTTGCATTGTTGTGGTATTCAAATCTGCACAATGCGTATCGATGAAGACCTTGTTCTTATGGTACTATGAACTCAAAGGCATGTATGTTTCTGCGCACATGGTATTGTAAATAAACAAGCAAGTCATCAGGGCTGTGTATATCTGTACATTGACACATACACACACTTTAGAACCACTTCTCATGCTCAAATTCCTATTCTTACTTTCTGTTTTGGTCAAAACTGTGCTAAAAAGGTGTTGCAAGTAAAATCGTTGCACAACAGTGACACCACTAGGTTGAGTTCCTTTCGTTCGTGGTGGAACTGTGTCACAAAGGTGAATTTACAACCACCTTTAGAAACCATGCATAGTTTAAAGAAGGGCTCCCGTATTCTTTACTAGATGGAAGGAGGTATTAGTTAGTAAACTTTATGACCCTTGTATGCATCTGGTCCAGTTAGATTTGGAGGTTTTCAAAATTCTACTCTTGGGCATCTTGACATTAATAATGTTGCTGTTACGCACAATTCATAATTTATTTGTTTGTTTTTTTTGCCAGGTTAGAGTATGCAAGGAAAAGAAAACCGGCCATGTGTATGCTATGAAAAAGCTTAAAAAGTCAGAAATGCTTCGCAGAGGCCAGGTTTTTATCTACTGAGTGCTAGTATCCGTATTGGTGTTTTTTTGTTATGCTTATGTTACTTTGGATTGAATTTGTGTAGGTCGAACATGTGAAAGCAGAAAGAAATCTACTTGCAGAGGTTGACAGCAATTGCATTGTCAAACTTTACTGTTCCTTCCAAGACGAAGAGTATCTCTATCTGATAATGGAGTACTTACCTGGGGGAGATATGATGACTTTGTTGATGCGGAAGGATACCCTGACTGAAGATGAGGCTAGGTTTTACGTAGGGGAAACAGTCCTGGCTATTGAGTCAATCCATAAACATAACTACATTCATAGGTTTGTGTGTAGGTTCTGAGTAATATTCTGATTGGAACCACTTTTATGCTTTCTGTATCTGTTTTATTATAGCCATAAGTGAAGTTAACTTTCTGCATTTATTAATTTCAGAGATATCAAGCCTGACAACTTGCTGCTTGATAGATATGGCCATATGAAGTTGTCAGATTTCGGACTATGTAAGCCTCTGGACTGCAGTAATCTTCACGAGAAGGATTTTTCTGTGGGAAGTAACCTTAGTGGTGCTCTTCAAAGTGATGGGCGTCCTGCTGCACCAAAGCGCACTCAACAGGAGCAACTGCAGCATTGGCAAAGGAACAGAAGGATGCTTGTAAATTTTGCTATCACCTGACTTAAATTCCTTTTTATTTTCATGTTGATGATCTGCATTGACATAAAAATGCAACTTAATATAGGCATGGTCTTCTTTATACCAAAGTTTCAAAAAATCCTTTAGAGTCACATGCTTTGTAATATCTGGTTATAGACTGTCATGACATTGGTTTAAAAACTACTGATGACACTAATTTCTCCAACAGAGACGTGCAGCTCTACTGAGTAACCAAACTTAGTATGTGAAATAAAACTCGTCACCTTATAGTGACCCAAGAAACATGGGATACTTGAGTTCATCTCTGTTATTAAGGTTGTTTTATGAGGCTCTTAGGTGTCTTTCTGTCTATGTGGGATACTATTGTTCAAGACTTTTCACTCGGATTCTGTAGGCTTATTCCACTGTTGGTACACCTGATTATATTGCTCCAGAAGTTTTGCTGAAGAAAGGATATGGAATGGAATGTGATTGGTTCGTATCTCTCAGTATATCGAGGTACTATGTGATATTTCCTGAAGTTCTATGTTCCAACGCGGTTCTCTTGATGTTCCTACAGGTGGTCTCTTGGTGCTATCATGTATGAAATGCTTGTGGGATACCCACCTTTTTATTCGGATGAACCCATGTCCACCTGTCGGAAGGTAATACTGTGAACATTTTTCAACAGATTCTCTAGAGTGTTATCTTGCATTGATTACCTAAGATTCCAGTTGGGTTTACCACAGTTTTATTTTTGGATGACTTTAGGTAACGAGAAAATTGTGAAATAATGGAAATTCATGCTGACTCTTTACACTGAAGCATTTATACGTTAATTGTCTATCTCAATTTCTTTTATCATGTAAGGGAAGCTGAAAGTGTAAGAATTTCCTCCAGTGCTTTGCCAACCTTTATAGTATAATTGTAGCAATGACAATTCTCACTATAATGGTTACGTTTTGGGCTTTGATAGAGTTGGTGCTAAATTAGTCTAGTTGGTAGAGTGGAAGGATTTTAATTGTCTCTACATACTTGTATTAATCCACCTACAACTTCTGTATGTTATTTAATCCTCAAGGACATCAGCACTTTTTAATTTTGGGTATGGTTACGATGCCAAGATCAGCATTTTGCGATGTATCTTGGATAAGTGACAGGACTGATGTTCGACAGAAAAGCTTTGGTCCAAGCAGAATGATGTTCATGGATATTGTTATAAACTTCTTCCGAACCAGATCATATGCTCCTGAATCCAACATGATGTACTTGAGGTTGTGTAACGGAATCAAAATGTTTGTTGACATTACTGCAAGAGTCTCTCGTTCAATAGTTGTACACCTGACACAAAATATAAAAGCACCGACTGCATGTTTTCTTTTTTTAACTTGAAATTCTTCTTCCCTTGGTTTTTTAGAATTCTAATTTGGTTTGTCATGTCGATGGATAATAGTCATTTGTGGTTTCGGAGAAATCAGTGAAACTCAGAACTGTTGATACTTAAAAACGATTCTATCAAAAATACTTCAACAATGCCTTGCTCATTTTTATCTATAAGGATCATGATCTTATTTATCTGCTCTCTCTTCTTTATCGTTCAGACGAGTCTCTTTTGGCACTTTTATGCAGATAGTAAACTGGAGAACTCATTTAAAATTTCCTGAAGAGGCAAAGCTTTCACCTGAAGCAAAGGATCTTATAAGTAAACTATTATGTAATGTTGATCAAAGGCTTGGAACAAAAGGCGCAGATGAAATAAAGGTGTTGTGTGATGTGTTCCATTCAGTGTTCGTCATTACACTATGCCAACTGCATTCCGAAGTTATCAATCATCCAGTTGGCTTGTGATTTTCAGGATCACTCATGGTTCAAAGGCATCGAATGGGACAAATTATATCAGACGAAAGCTGCATTTATTCCCGAAGTCAATGATGAGTTGGATACTCAAAATTTTGAGAAATTTGAAGAGGTGCAGGATTTTCTCCATTTTTTGCAGATATTGTCATGCAACTTTGTTTTACTCATGTTACCCTCTTCTATGCTTGTTTTGACGATGTTCAGGTGGATAACCAAGTTTCAACTACGGCAAGATCAGGTCCATGGAGGAAGGTTAGTCTATTGAATATCAAGTATATGCATTACACTGTCGAAAGGGAGAAGTCCCACCTCGATAGAGACTGTGATGGACTGACGAGGTCCAACCCATTGTAAAAGCTAAAGAAGAGCTTAAAAAGTGGTAGAAGGATAAAAAAGAGGACAATTTTAGGGGAGCTGTAAACAAGCCTGCAAGGAGGCTAAGAAAGTCTTGGGGAAAGCTAAGATTAGATCTTTTGAAATTTTTTATGCTGGACTAGATAGTAACAATCGGGAGAAGAATGTCTATAAGTTTGCTAAATGGATAGAGAAGAAAACAAGGGATTTTTTTTCAGGTTTAAGTGCATAAATGATAACAACTGTATGGTATTAGTGAAGGATGTTGATATTAATGAGAGATGGAAAAACTACTTTGGTAAACTATTGAATGAGAAGCATGAGTAGACCCTAACTGGAAGTCAGAGCCAAGTATATATATATTTTTTGCAGAGTACAAAACTTTGAAGCGGCAAATGCACTGATAAGGATGAAACCAAGCTAGGCTTAAGACCAGATGGTTTTCCTATTGATGTATGGAAGAGTCTTGTTATTGGAGTGTCGTGGTTGACAAAGCTGTTCAGTGAGATTATTTTGACTAGGTAGATGCCTGATGAGTAGAGAAAAAGTATCTTAGTACCCATATATAAGAATAAAGGGAAGGTTCAAAGTTGCAACAACTATAGGGTATTAAATTCATGAGTCATACAATCAAGTTGTGGGAAAGAGTTATTGATTATTACTTAAGAATGATGGCAACGGCATTTGTGAATGTGTTTGGTTTTATGCTTGGTTGATCAATAATGTGCAATTTACTTGTTAAGTAGATTAGTTGAAAAGTATAGAGAGAAAAATGACATTTACAACAGGTTTTCATAGACTGAGAAGATGCATATGATAAGGTATTTGAAGACGTTATATGGTGGGTATTGGAGAGAGGGTGTGACAATATTGATGTAGTTAAGGACATGTATATGTGCTGTCAAAATTATTAGATCGCCAATAGGGAAAAAGAACAAATTGTCAATCACAGTAAGATTACAAGGATCCACTTTCAGCCCTTACCTCTTTGCCTCAGTTATGGGTGAATTGAACTGACATTCAGGACGCTTTCCTATTGTGTATATTGTTTGCGGATGATATTGTCTTAATAGATGAAGCTGCAAGAGTTGCAAATGCTAAATGAACTTGGAGAGAAGCATTTGGAGTATGAAAGATTTAGGATTGGTTGGAGTAAAACAGAGTACGTGATAGTGATCCTTCAAAATGAAAGAAGTACCAAGAAGCGAGTATTTTAAATATCTTGACTCAATTGTTAGTAAGGATGGAGAGATTGCTGATGATGTAATAAATATAGTTGGATGGATCAAGTGATGGAGTGTTATCAAGGTGTTGTGTGACTGCAAGATACCCAGAAAGTTGAAGTGAAAATTCTAAGGCCCACCATGTTACATGACACGGATTGCAATGCTGGGCTACTCAGAAACAACATGCAAGGAGGATGAGTGTAGCTGAAATGAGAATGTTGAGGTGGATGTGTGGTAAGACTATTTTCATGAAGACAAGTCCAGCTAGAGGAATAGAACTTACCGCATGCCTCAATGTATTCCTGAAATTCTTTCCAGAGCTCAAACGGTAATCACAATACTGATATAAGAGATAACTGAGAGAAAATAGGTTTAGGTGGTTTGGACATGTTAGTCTTGTTTTGATAAATGCAATAGTTAGGAACAGTGATATGGTTACTATAGACGGTAGCACTTAGGGGAGAGGTAGACCAAAGTTGACTTCAATGGCGTAGGTTGGAAGGATCTAAGTTTTTTTGGATATCACGGAACTCAAATGCCCATGACGTAGCTTATTGGAGAAAATGGACTCATTTAGCCGACCCCAATTGATTAGGACTTACGGCTTTATTTGGTTTGGTTATGTGCATTGTAATATTGTGTACATAATGTTGGAAAAGTTGGTCCTCTTGAAAGGCCACTGAAGAAAAAGATATATTAGCTCGTCTATAGTTTCAGATGAGACAAAATATCCTTTTGGCAGCGATGGTCTTTTTGGTAAACTTTTGTCCATGACAGAAGTTCTATTGAGTTTCATAGCTGGTCCAGCTTCCAGCTATTCTTACGCTATAATGCAATCACTCTCAAACAAGCATGTACTTTGTTTTACATGCTTGGCAGAGTAGAGAAGGGTAGCATGGGAAGGAGGCAACCCTTTCCTGTTGCCTGCCGTAAGGGGGAGACCCCCACGGCTAGGCAAAAGCCGCACGCACTCCGACCCGCACTTGTGGAGTGACTCAAATCTAAGAAGTGTGCGAGGTAAATGAGCGCATTTTACTCTATAGGCCACACGGATTGGTGATTGTAGTTCCTTTTTGTGAGTGAAAGGAAAAAAAACAGCTGATCTGTTTATTACTATTATTTATTTATTTTCTATTTTCTGTTTATTGGCCATTGGGGCTAATAGGTAGTGGGGATGAAATAGTACGTGTCCTGGAAGTTACATTTTATGACAGCATTATTTGGTCGATAGGCCAAAAACCAAAGAGGCCTGACTAAACAATTTTGTCTCATATAATGGATTGGTCTTGGAATCTGATGCAACTGTATTTAGTTTAATATAGAGTCTATCTAACTTTCATTGTTGATCTGCAAAGCATGGAAAAGCATGGAGGAGGCATTTCTCATTGTTGATTTTATTGTTGACAAGATTGTCTATGACATGTACATGTTAGTTTGTTTTCCTACTGTATCCTTTTCTTCTGATGCAGATGCTTTCGTCTAAGGACATCAACTTCGTGGGCTATACGTATAAGAATTTTGAAATTGTAAATGACCATGAAGTACCTGGCATTGGTATTTACCTTGCTCCTTTATCTGTTTTTTGTCCTTCCATAAAAGTGCACATTAGGAAAGATTAAGGCATGAAGATTTCTTTTGCTGCGGCCTTGCATTCTTTCCATTTTTTGTTTTTTGCTTTGTTCCCCTTTATTTCCTTTTTTCTCACTGGGAGATAGAGCTAACTATGGTTGAAAATGCTTATAGGATGCGTCAACCTTTCTATGAAACCACTCCTTTCCTGAAAGAGAAAGAAATAGTCAATAATTAGGATTTTAGCGTTAGATATAGACATTTCTATGTATTAAATGTTGCTTAACTTTGTCACGTTACTAACATTTAATTTTAAGGAAAAGGAAAAAGAGAAAAAAAGAATGTCTCAAAATTGCAAGCAAATGTCTCATCACTCCAAACTTGGGAGCTGTACTTCACCATTTTGTGTACTTTCTGATTTTCTTGTGACATGCTTCAAAAAGACGCATTTCTTTGGGAAAAATTTCTAATCTCATTATGATTGGTTTTCTATGTGTCATTTTATCAGCTGAATTGAAGAAGAAGAGCAACAAACCCAAGAGGCCAACCGTCAAATCCCTTTTTGGTACTCTCTCTCTCTCTCTCTCTCTCTCTCTCTCTCTCTCTCACACACACACACACACACACACACTAGTTTTGTTCTTGTGTGACTTTATACTATTTGACTGTTAGCATGACATGCATAAACCAACTCGGTATTATCATTACTCTATTTGAGAAAGCAGGATAATTTTAAAATTGCAGCAGAGCAAATTGACCCTTTCAATGTTCAGGATGTTTTATTTTGGAGAGCTCAATTTCTGGGACGTGCTTTGATTTAATATGTTCGATAACATGTTGCAGATATTGACTCAGAGACAGCTGTGAACCAACCTGCTCAAGGAAGCTTTCTTAACCTCTTGCCTCCGCGACTAGACATTCAAAAACAAAGTGAACCGGTGTAAGCGTCACTTTTTGACACCCAGAGTCATCCGTCTTTTCAACTGGACAGCTTTTTGTTTCCCTGCTGCTTGCATTTTGGCACATTCAGAGTGTGAGGATTTACTTGTGGGCCTTAATATGCCATCGATTAACTTGAATTTTGGTGGTTGTAAATTATTGTATCTCAGTACATAAAGTTTTCCTTGTTATAGTTGGTGGGTATTTCTTCCCCTTGTGTCAATCATCAGAAAATGTGTACGATATGTATCTTGTTTGTTTCTAATGTTTGCAATCTCAAAAGTGGGATTGATGATAACAATGCCAAATTTCATTTATGATCTCTATCTTTGAGTCTGGTTTATACCAATGTGTTTTTTGTGGTTTATGTTGTGAAGACGTTTGATTGTCACCATTTTTTCTTTTTGTGGTTCGTTTTAAAAGTTTAACTAATTAAGAGTACATCATCATTATGCAGTTGGCTTGTTCTTGTCACTCTTGGAGTTCCTAAACTATCAGAAAAATATTTAATTAGTCTTCAAAGTTCCGATTATGTTTAGATAGCCCTTGAGCTTTTCAGTTTGATCTTAAATAGTCTCATATACGAACATGATTAGTTATTCCAAGAACCATTTAAAGCAGACAATCAAGGATATTTTTTTTTGCTAAGCCAGATAATCAAGGATTATATCAAAGAAAATATCAAGCATCAGTCTTCCAAGGCATTGAGCTTGCAAGAACTGCTCGGACATGGGTAGAAAAACCACAGGCTGGTTGGTGGTGTGTAGCTCTTGCTCGATCTGCAAGCATCCCCTTCCGCATGCTCTCTCTCCGGCGCAAGGAAAGAGACGACCTCTCAAACAGAAGCCGGTAGTATCTCTGTCACGAAATATGTGGCCAAGTCTCAGCGGGAATAAGGGGATGACTGTCGAGAGAAATCACAGTAAGGAAAAGCCTTGTCACGATTGTCCCGCGCGAACATAAGCTTCCAATCTGGAGGGTTGGCAGCAGATAGGATCAGATTATGTTCCTCAATTCCTGCAACATAGAAAATGAAGCAACATTCAGGGAAAAAAAAATGCATTTAAAAATGATGAAAGCAACTTGTCGAGAGGATGGGGTCTCAATCTCAAATTGTCAATTCTCATAAACAACCAGGATATCCTCATTGGCAACGGTCGAGATCGAATCTGTGCATTTTGTGTTGAAATTTTAGACTCGTTTCATAAATGAGTCGAACTTGAGTCTCAAAAGCTCAACTCGGCTCGCAAATACTCGCTTCATTTTTGAGGCTCAGCTCGTTAAGTAAATGAGCTTAGTGCGATTCGGTTCGTTTACAAATAAGCCGAGCTTGAGGTCAAATTTTAGACTCGTTTAGTTAACGAACTGAGCTCGAGCACTCAAAAACTCGGTTTGGCTCGTTTGCAGCCTTACCAAGGAGTTATACCATCACCGCAAAAGAACAATATAAACTAGGGCCGTTGAACCACTTTTTTAGGCACACACATTTGTATCGCTCTTGAACTTCTGTTATACCATGAGTTTACCACATGGGTAGGTTGAGAAAATGTGAAATTGGTTTTCTCACGATGATTATTTCCTTTGTTCCTCGAAATAAAGACCTTACAGCAGTAATCTGCACTTGTGCGAACCTTATTTCAAGTTAAAGGGAGATAATCAACGCGTCTATATTGAGGTGTGAAAACATAGATCAATGGCCAGCGTGGGAAAGAGCCGAATAGTTTGTGAAGCTCCAAAATTGCTTTTGTCTATGTGTTCATAAGAGAATACATATGGAAAACAAAAAACAAAAGCTTTGGCGGATTAATTACAGTGAAGTGAATCAATCATCCTTTAATAGACACACCTGAAGAGCTGACTCTCATTCAGGGTCCTTGGCCATTTGCACAATGAGGAGTTAATATTGCTAGAGGACTAATAGAATAGGTTTTTCATCTATGCTATTAGTTACATCATGGAATGGGAGGATGCAAAACCTATGAGACCTCGACCCGAAAATTTAGAAATTTAATGGAAAAACCGTAATTATGGTGATTCGAAACTTATTTGGATTATTGATCGGGAGTCGGGAGTTGATTTTGGAAATTTAATTGGCATGCAATTTGACATCCGGGAATAGATTGAACTTAGAGGGCCTATAGTGTAAGAATTTCAAGAGGCCGAATGCCTCTCCAAATGTCATTTGGAAGTGAATCAGAGATACTAGTGGAGCTTGGACTTGAAAGCTGCAAAGGCTAATTATTTCAATGAAGATTAGAACAATGAAGCACCGCTTCTAAGCTTAGACTTGATAGATGAGGAACAAAGAATAAGCCGCCATGTGAACGGCATCCACAAGCAAAGGGTGAAGAAGTACCATGATGTGAAGGTCAATCATAAAGCATTGCAGACCTACTCCCAAGAAAGGTTATTCTTGTCTTTTCTGAGATTTTTTTTTCCCTACATTTTGTTCATCTTTTAATTTTTTTAAAATCTCTCGTCAAGAGAAACTAAGAATCTATAAAAACTTGACACTTGTTAATGATGTCTCAAATTTTTGTAGATTGGTTGGTCTTAACAACAGGAATATAAAAGGTATAAAATTATGTGTAAAAGTTTAAAAACAGTTTAGTAATACGAAAAATAAGTCAAAACATACTATTTTTTTAATTATTTTTATCTTTTCTAAATTTGATTTAATTTTTTTATTTTTTTGAAACTTCTCATCGAGACGAATCAATAATCTATAAAAAGTTAACTCAAAATATATAGATTCAAATAAAAACAAAAAAATAATCCAAAAACAAAGTTAGTGGCGGGCATTTTTGCATCGCAGAAATACTTGAGTTAAATTTACTCGATTATTAGTCTAATTCTGTAAGGTATACTAAATAACAAAAAATATATACTTCGAAATCTGATAAATAAAATTTTATAATACATGTGTCGAGCACTAAGAATTAATAGTTCTTTTTAATTTTTCAAACTCCATTTCCAATTTTATCGGAGAAAAAATAATGAATGCAATTTTTTTGACTTTTCAATCTAGTACAAAAAAAAGTTTTCACTATTTTCGTGACAAATAAACATGTGATTTTTTTTTACTTATAAGGTTCTTAATTTGTCAACTGAACACATACGACCAAAAAAAAAAAAAAAAAAAAAAAAAAAAATATATATATATATATATATATAATTTTTTTGTACAAATTCTTGACGGAGCCTAAAGACAATTTACCATGAGAAAACATGAATGCACACTAAACTTTTCTCTAGGGTTTTCGTGTGTGTGAGTGTGGGGAAGGGATGAGTGATATATTTTGACTTGTTTGACTCAAATATCAGTCCTGATTAAATGAATGTATAATTTAAATCCCAACGATGGCGTGTGGCCGTAGAAAAAAAAAACCCAACAAAGTGAGAATGGAATGAAGAAGTATGATATAGGATTATCTCATTTGAAAAAGGATTCAAAGGCAACAAAAAAAAAAAAAAAAAAGCATACCTGTAATAAGCCCTTGACACAATCACTATTTA
>JABCMJ010003069.1:0-26090 GCA_014822125.1 Arbutus unedo
TTGGAGCTACTTCTTGGCCCTTGGCATTTCACGCCAAGTTTTGACGAACAGGTCGATGGGGAACATGACTCGAAAGTTTAAGAGACTGAATTAGATGAGAATAATGTACTAGAGTCATGGTTGTACCAGTAATAGTCTGATGGTGTAATCTAGGGTGTCATTTCAGTTGATTTTATTTAGTGAGAATTATGATTTGAATTGTTAGTTTCGAAACTATTTGGTGAATTAAATTTTGGGTCGGTTGTTTTGCCGACAATTAATAAATATTTTGAGAATTGAGCCTTTATTTTTAAATTAAAATTTTATTCCACTGCGGAAATGATTATTATTTTATTTTAACGTACCATAAAATTATGGGACATTACACTTGGTATCAGAGCCCCAGGTTGAGAACCTAGAGACTTTGGGGTTAAGTAGCTTAGTTATTTAGCACGTGACTCAGATAGTTAACTGCATGTGCGAGTGTGTTAACACCCAAATAATTCAAGTTTTCTAGAAAACTATATGTAATTGAATTCGTAGAGATTTTATATTTTCTTTTCTTTTCTCTTTTATATTATAGATGTCGTCATCAGATTCACGAGACGTTAGTTTTGACGTACATGTGTTACCTATTCATTTTAATGCATGGATTGCTATTAGTTTTGTTGAGCCATGTCTGTTAGACTCATACTATAAGAGCTTAGTCGGGGACACTTAGTCTTATTTTCAGTAGATGATAACTAGTTTATGCACGGGGCCTATTAACGGCAATGATGCACCTTCGACTACTCTACACCACAACCTGGGTACGACAAGTGCGCTGTCGCCGCCACCTGTGAATGTGAATGTTTTGTTTGACCCAGTAGTGAATGACTTCGCACGGATGCTTCACAATCTTGCTGCTAGCATGCAGAATGCCAACCGCGTGGACCTGCTTATCACACATCGATCTTTTCAAAGTTCAAAGGCAACAACCATTGATTTATTACGAAACGACTCGGGAAGACGTTTAATGTAGCGACACCTTTGGGGGTTCATGCGTCAGTAGGTTTTACATGTTAGGATTGCAAGTTAGAGGTGACCAGTTGGCGTTTATCTTGTGATTTCTGGTAATCAAAATGTCAGATTCTGACATGAGTTTTGGGATGGATTGGTTGTCTGCGCACCGTGTTTTGATAGATTGCCAATAGAAGTGGGTGACCGCAATCGCTGCCGATGGGACAAAGTTCTTGTTTAAGGGGGATAGACAAGACCCCTCTTCTACTACCAGAAGATCGAGATAACGCTAGAACCTAACCGGCTAGATAGCAAGCTTGATGTTGAAGAAAAGGACCGCAAGAAGTTGGATCTGCCTAGAGTCGTATGTGAGTACACTGATGTTTTTCAGACAAGCTACATGGGTTAGCATCGCACCGGATGGCACCCGTCGAGCTAAGGGAGTTAAAGACTCAATTACAAGAGCTGTTGGATAAGGGTTTTGTCCAACCCAGTACTTCTCCATGGGGAGCCCCAGCATTATTTGTTAAGAAGAAGGATGAAAACGTTGAGGCTATGTATTGACCATCGACGGTTGAATGTAGTTACGATTATGTATCAATACCCGTTACCAATGATCGATGATTTGTTTGACCAGTTACGAGGATCTAGATGTTTTTCGAAGATTGACCTATAGTCAGGCTATCACCGGCTACGAGTAAGAAATTAGGACATCTTAAAGACTGCTTTTCGAACTCGATATGGACACTATGAGTTTGTAGTGACGCCATTTGGATTGACCAACGCACCAACTGTCTTCATGAGTCTCATGAACAAGATTTTTGCTCCATATCAGTTCGTGATTGTGTTTATTGATGACATACTGATCTACTCGCCATCGGAAGAAGAGCATGAAAAGCACTTGAGAATAGTGTTACAGGTGTTACAAGACAATCAACTGTACGCTAAGGCGAGTAAGTGCGAATTTTGGTTGAAGGAGGTGAAGTTCCTTAGACACGTCATTTCTGAACAAGGAATTGCCATGGATCTTAGTAAAATGGAAGCAATCCTGAATTGGAAACCACCTAGAATAGTGTTCAAAGTTTAGAGTTTTCTGGGATTCGCAAGATACTATCAGAGGTTCATTGAAGATTTTTCTAAGATGGGGAGACCAATGACCCAGTTGACTCAGAAGGGGGTCAAATTTGTTTGGAACGAGGCTTGCGAGCGATCTTTCCAGAAACTAAAGAGGAGATTGACTACTGCGCCGATATTGGGGATTCCGACTAGGGACGAAGGATACGAGGTTTACTGTGACACTTCGGGAGAAGGCCTAGGGGGAGTTTTAATGCAGAAAGGTCGAGTGGTTGCCTATGCTTCGAGACAATTGAAACTACACGAGAGGGACTACCCTACTCATGATTTGGAGTTAGTATCAATGGTGTTTGCACTAAAGACTTGAAGGCATTATTTGTATGGGGAGAGCTTCGAGAATTTCACGGATCATAAAAGCTTGAAGTATCTCTTCACCTAGAAGGACTTGAACATGCGACAGAGAAGATGGATGGAGTATTTAGAAGACTACAGTTTCACTTTGTCATACCATCCAGGAATGACTAACGTCATGGCTGACGCCCTTAATCGTAAGTCTAGAGGAATGGTAGCAGTAATGGCCGTTCAGGAATGGAAAATGATGGAAACTCTTAATGAGTTTAGTTTACAACCATCTACATCGAAGTTGGATGTTTTACTTTGTGTCGTGAGGGTTAGCCCAATGCTACAGCAGAAGATATTGAAGGTGCAAGCACTTGATCAAGAGACAGATTTCTTCAAGCATCGGCTGACATCAGGAGTCAACCTCGCAGGTTGGACTATACATGAAGATGGGAGTTTGAGATATCAAGGGAGGATATTTGTACTCGATTTTGGGACGTTACGGGAATCAGTGTTGAAGGAGTACCAAAGGTCAAACTTTGCCATACACCCGGGGAGTAACAAGATGTACCAAGGTATGAAACGACAGTATTGGTGGAGCTGAATGAAAGTGGACGTAGTAAGATTTGTATCTGCATGCCTTGTTTGTTAACAAGTCAAAATCGAGCACCAGAAACCGGGAGGGACACTACAACCTTTACCCATTCCGGGTTGGAAGTGGGAGCATGTAACCATGGACTTCGTGACGGGTTTGTCTCGAACCGTTAAGAAGAATGATGCTATCTGGATTATCGTCAATCGACTGACAAAGAGCGCGCACCAATGAGGGTGTCCGATATCCCGAAATCTTATAGTCGTCTCTACATCAATGAAATCGTTCGACTACATGGAGTACCTGTATCGGTCGTGTCTGATCGGGACCACATTATGTTTCAGCACGGCATTTCATCAGCAAATAGATGGACAGTTTGAATGCACGATTCAAACTTTGGAAGACATGCTTAGAGCTTGTGCCTTGGACTTCACAGGAAGCTGGGAGAGACACCTACCACTAGTCGAATTTGCTTACAACAACAGTTTTCAGGCAAACATTTGAATGGCACCTTTCGAAGCACTATATGGAAGACCTTGCCGATCACCAGTATGTTGGATAGACGTAGGAGAGACTAGCCTTATCGGACCCGACATAGTTCGTGAAACGTCAGAGAAGATTCAACTCATCAAACAACGACTTTTGACCGCTTAGAGTCAACAAAAGAGCTACGCTGACAAAAGGAATCGACCTTTGGCATTCAATATTGGAGACCATGTGTTCTTGAAGATCCGACCGTGACGAGGACTTATTCGTTTTGGCAAGAAGGAAAAACTATCACCTAGATTCATCGGGCCATTTGAGGTGTTAGAATAAGTGGGGGAAGTGGCTTATCGTATCGCTCTACCGCCGCAGCTATCTAGAGTCCACAATGTATTCCACGTGTCAATGCTAATGAAGTATACGGTGCACCCCAAGCACATACTCAACTGGAAGGAGCTTACGTTGGACGAGGATGCAACATTTCAGGAACAGGCTGTTCAGATACTCGACCGACAAGAGAAGGAACTACGAGGAAACAAGTTCACATTACTCAAGCTTCTATGGCGTCACCATGGACTGCAAGAGTCAACTTGGGAACGAGAAGACGCAATGAGGGTCAACTATCCGAGTTTGTTCGCCGAGTGAGGTAACCTTTCGAATTTCGAAGACGAAATTTGTTTAAGAGGGATAGTTTGTAACGACCCAGTATTTTTTTTCTTTCTTTCTCTAAATTAGAAATAATTACCTTTATTGATTTTAATTATTTTATTGATATTTTAGAATAAATAATTCTTTTTATTAGTAACTTTTGTTTTTTTTAGATTTAATTGGTATTTTATATTCGAACCATTCAGATTCATTGAATTTTCGGATAAATAAGGTTATTTTATTATTTTGGTAGAAATCTTAATAGAATATACGGTTTCTATATTTTTTTAAAAGGATTTCGATTTAGTATATTTTCATATTTTGGTAATAACCTAATTTAAATAATACCCTTTTGATTCGTATCCTATTTGAGCACCGATTCCTTAGTCTATTTATAACGCCCCTATTCGACCCTTTATTTATTTTTTCGTTGTCCAAAATTCCTGCGCACATATTGATTTCGTGAGCTATCTCAAAATCTCATGTTTTACAAATTTTTTTAGAGTTAAGTGCGCATTTTTTTCTTCTTTTCCCTTTTTTTTTTCCTTGGTGGGTTTCTCACTCTTTCCTCTCGGGTACTCTCTCTCTCTCCCGCTTCTCTCTCTCGTACCCTCTGTCGGCCCTCTCACTCGCTTCCCCCCCTCTCTCTCTCTCGCAGTGGGTAAAACCCTTTGTACTATTTCTTTTGTAAGTTTATTTATTTATTCTTGCAGTTAACATTTACTATACTATTTTTTTATTATATATACATATATATTATATTTAAAGTATTCAGTTATTTTACTATTTTTTTAGTTATTGATTCTATTCTCTCGGCAGTGGGTAAAACTCACTATTTGTACTCTGTCTTTTGTAATTTTATTTATTTATTCATGTAGTTAACATTTATTACATTATTTTGTTATTATATATATACATACATATATATATATATATTATATTTAAAGTATTTAGTTATTTCACTATTTTTATAGTTATTGATCCTATTTTTTATTAATAATAATACACTGTTTTTTTATTAATTATATTTAATGAATGTTTTTTTTATTTTTTTTGTATATAGTGTTGCAATAATCGGATCTTGGTGCGGTGTTAGTTCGTGGGTTTTTCAATAACGCTTTATTTCGTTGGATCGAGGTAGGAAATTTCGGACCGAACTCTACATATATATGTGATTTATGAGTACGGTAGATTTTTATTCAATGTTCGAGTAGGAAATATGAATCAAATTTGTTATTGAATAATTATTAAAATAATTATGTGTATTAGATTGCGTTAATTGATCATGTTGTGAACTGAATAAATATTAGGTGTCAGGTCGGGATTGGATTTGAACTATAGGAATTTATTAGATATTTATTGTATGTAGCGATTCGTAAGTTAATTGGGTTGAGCATTTAGAGGACTATTACTTGTTGAGACCGATTTGTATACTTGGACCCACGAACGTTGTATGTAACTTAGATTTGGTCAATGTGGATGTTGTTGTATGATTTATCACAATTTAATTTATACTCGATGCATATTTAATTAGAATCACATGATGAAAATTTGTTGTTACATGTTGAGCATAACGGATGAGTATTGTGCATGCATGAAAATTGGAAGTTAATTGAATGACAGGGTTAGATGATCTCATTGTTGCGATAATAATTTGGAGTTGTGGTGGATTATGGGGGATTGCGAGACCCCAATGTATATCGATGAAGGAGATTGCGAGACTCCGATGCTGCGATACCAATGAAGGGGATTGCGAGACTCTGGGGTTGTACTTTTGATATGGGAGATTGCGAGACCCCGGTGTGGAGATAATAATAATAATATAAGGATACTCAATGCGAAAAGGTTTATGCACGACATTGCATATGCATATTTATGCACGATATTACAGATTTTCTGTTTATTTATTGTTCTTTGCAATGCTGTATAGAAGGATTATCATGTGCGTTTATTTATAAGCTAGGGGTAAGGTTATATATTTGCTATTGAGTGTTAATTATTCATTTGGAGCTACTTCTTGGCCCCTAACATTTCACGCAAGGTTTTGAAGAACAGGTCGATGGGGAACATGACTCGAAAGTTTAAGAGACTGAATTGGATGAGAATAATGTACGAGAGCCATGGCTGTACCAGTAACAGTCTGATGGTGTAACCTAGGGTGTCCTTTCAGTTAATTTTATTTAGTGAGAATTATGACTTGAATTGTTAGTTTCGAAACTATTTGGTGAATTAAATTTTGGGTAGGTTATTTTGCCGACAATTAATAAATATTTTGAGAATTGAGCCTTTATTTTTAAATTAAAATTTTATTCCACTGCGTAAATGATTATTATTTTATTTTAACGTACTATAAAATTATGGGGCGTTACACCTCAACTCATAATAAGACTCAATCAGAATAATTTCTAAAAAAGTAAAGCGGGAGAGAGAAAAAAAAGTTGAAAATTGACAAATAACTTTTTTTATTTTTCTTGATTTAAAAAAAAAAAGGTAGGCTGACACATAAACTACACCCTCAAAATGTCCTAAACCATCCTCAGCAATTGAACAAATGAGGAGAAAGAAATAAAATATATATTCATAAAATTCAAATACAAATTACAAGGCTTTTCATTTTTGTAGTTATCAATCCTGTATCGGTGAGCATATTAGTTTTACTACTGATATGATATGTATCGGTGTCGGTGTGTAGTGACATACCAAGATGATTTTAGTCTCAATTTATATCTAATTAATTAAAACTAAAAAATTAATTAATTTTTTTAGTTTTTTTTAAATACAAATCGGTACGGTATGATACCGGCCAAAAAATGCCGGAATAAGCCGGAACAGTAGTCGAAATAGTATTCCGATGGTTTGGTATTGTTACGAGAACAGTACAAAATGAAATTGACAACTTTGGTTTGACTGTTGAATTCTCTAGTATTTTTAAACTTATTCCAAGTATCCAAGCACATATATTACAGCAAATAGAAGACCCAAGAGATAATAATAAAAGAAGACCCGGGTGGCTAGTGCTTTGGTACGTAGGAGTTACGGAGAGTTACATACTTGGATTGGTTGCTCTCCATATTCTATATATACTGCACCCTATAGTTTATGACTCCGAATCGATAGCAAGATTCATTTTATCAATTCTAAAATTGTTTCCTGTAAGATTTGAGTCATCTATTGAAAATTATATTTGTATGTTTCTTCATTTGGAAACCATCCATCCTTAAGGGAAAAAAAATAAAAAATTTTGTCTAATTTTTTAAGACAAATTTGGTTTGATTACCAATGAAATTAAGCTTGCGATCAATTTGAATGATCTTATACAAATAATAATGCCGACGTGTTATATCAAATTGTCAAGATATCGTGATGAGTTTGAGGCTACAAAATCAACAATTCTAACTATCGCGATGATGAGCACGGAAGGAACTTACAGAGTCAGCAATATTAACAGCATTATACAAACTACTGTACCGTAGAAAATTCAACTTCTTCTTCAAAGGCTACAAAGGTTAATGTCGGAATTGGGTTATGAACATAAATTTGTTAAATCTTTAGAGTAAAAAGGTAGTGTATATCTGTAAAACACCAAGAGAAAACACCGGGGCATTTTGGAGGTTTACAACATGATATCTCAACACTACTATCCTTCAATAATACGCTAAAACATATGAATTATAGGACGGTGTGTCTAGGTTTATTAAAAATTTACTGGAAAACAGAGATGCCATATCAGCTTCTAATAGACTAACGAAAGAGATTGCTTAAAGATTTTGGGAAGAGAGAAGGTGGCATTATATTAATTGTAGACTGACCAGTTGGTGTGAGGGTTAATGAAAGGAAGCAAACTGACCACATTATTCTCTACACCTTGGACCATATATATACTTGCTTAGATACTCTAACGACCCCATCATTCGGGGTATCTTCCGTAAATTAATATTTTTTTTTTTTTAGCGATCTAGTATTTTATTAGCGTAATTATTTATTTTTTAGGAAGTGTTCAGGTTCGTTGAACCTCCTAAAGATTTATTCGGTGATTTCGTAATTATCATAATATGTTACTTTAATTGAATAATTATGTTATTCATAATTGTCTTACCTGATTAATATTTGATTGATCGATTCGAATTCTTTCATTGTTATCCCATTCAGGTGGTCTTTCTCTCTCTTTTTATTTTCTTTTCTCTCGGATCTCCCAAGGCTCATCTCTCTCCCTCTCCCGAGCCCCTCTCTCTCTCTATTTCTCTCTCCCCGTACTTTCTCGCTCTTTTTCTCTCTTTCTCCCACACTCTCTCTCACCGTTTTCTCTTTCTCTCTTTCTCCCTCATCTCTCTCGGCACTCTCTTCGTCCCTCTCTATTCCTCCCCCCTCTCTCTCTCTCTCTCTCTCTCTCTCTCTCTCACCCGCACTCCCTCCCTCTCATAATCTTTTTTTTTCTCTTTTCTTTCTCTCTTCTTTTATTAATTTATTTTATTATCTTATTATTTTAATGTTATTTATTTATTTATTGCGTATTATTGCGTAATCAGATTTTGGTGTGGTGTGCGGCGATTGATCATTTGGACATTTCGATATTGATTTCTTGTGCCGAAAGTAAGTTAGAATTTGGAAACAGAACCTCTAGTATATATGTGATCGTGTGTAAAATAACAAAACCGAAACCCTACGTATATTTTGATTTGGGTGTAGGGTAACGGAACCAAAATGCTACGTATATTGTGATTTATGTGTAGCAAAACAAAATTGAAATTGAAAGCCTAAGTATATATGTGATTTGTGTGTAGGAGACCTAAACCAAAACCTTACGTGTTTAATTGTTCGATATTTTATGTATATCCATCTCTGATGCCTAGTTGATGTATGGATCTAACGATTTATAGGTGTTGCATTGGGTTAGATCTGAACCATAGGTGAACTAATTTGTGATTTTACGTGACGATACAGTGTCTGCATTTTATTTGCATGACCGTTCAATGGACTATTAATTGTTAAGATTGATATGTGATTCAGTACCCATAAATGTTGCATGCACCTAAATCTGGTCAATATTAACGATTCACATGATGTTATTTAATGCTAGATGCATATTTATTGAAATCGAATGATGGACTTTGTTCTCGCATGTTGAATATGACTATTACGCATCATGCATCTATGTACAGAATTAGAACATAATATGACAACAACATTAGGTGATTTCATTATTGTGATAATGAGGGATAATCGTAATCAATTATTGTTGCGGTAATTAGAGTTAAAAGGGAGATTGGTGATGTTCTTGAGCCGTGTCAGTGTCTATGAGCCGAGTGCATTCAGAAGCCTAACTTATGGGAAACATCCAACATTAATAAATGTTGCATAAAATGCTATGGACTGAGAAGTGGATGTCTATTTACCATGCCAGTGTTTGTAAGTCGTATGTTGTCTTAGAGCTGTGTCATGGCCTTGCTAAGATGACTATGGAAGCCTAATCTACGGGAGCTTGGTGTATGGGAGCATCAAACAAGAGGAATGATAATGGAAAGATACTTAATGTGGAAATACTTATGGACGACATTGCATGATGATGTATGTTTATTATTTATATGCATGTTGGAAAATTATTATATGTGCTTATAAGTTGGGATAATGTTTGATTTTTGCAATGTGTGTGAATCACTCATGGGTGCAACTTTTTTTCCCCTGACATTTTATGTTAGGTACCGAGGAACAAATGGAGATGGAGACTAACCAGGATATTGAGGTGGATGTGATGGAAGTTTAGGAGCCGTGGCTGTGCCAGTAATAGTCTCATGGCTTGAACCTAGGGTGTACTTTCATTTTGTTGATTTAAATAAATTATGAATTTTAAGTTATCATGTTTGGAATCTATTCAATGAATTTGGGTTTGGGTCGGTTGTTTTGCAGACAGTTAATAAATATTTTAGAAATTGATCTGTTGTTTGATTGAAGAAATTTTTTATTCCGCTGCGTAATTAATTAATTCTTTTAGTATAATGTACCATAAACTATGGTGCATTATAGTTTGGTATCAGAGCCCCAGGATGAGAACTTAGAGACTTTGGATTTGGATAGCTTAGTTGTCTTGTGTGTGACGTAGATAGTTAATCATGTGTGCGACTTTGAGTGTGTTGTCACCCAAATTATTCTAGTTTTCTAAAAAACTATACGTATTTGAATTGATAGATATTTTTATTTTTTTGCTCTTTTCTCTACTAGATGCTGTCTTCGGAATCGAGCAAAGTCAGTTTTGATACTTGGAGTATTTATCATAACTGAAGGAAAGCTTTTGTAAATAGTAACCTGATGGTGTTGGAAGGACGTGTGTAGATAGGAACTGAGTGAGCATTCATTGTTGTCATGAGGAAAGTAGAGGACGAGACCATTGGGAAGGCAAGAGAGTATATGCGCCATTTAGTGCATTGTCATCTCCAGAACCAGTATTTATAAGTGTGATGAGCATTACAAATATGCAAGAGCGATGCTTTGTATTTGCAGACTGTGGAGAAGACCTTTATGGTATCTAATGGTTGGTCACTGATCCGCACTCCAACAAAGACTGAACCGAGGCATGGGATTCAATCACCTCCTGAGGCGATTGATATTTCTTCAAACGAAGCTCCTTTGGAAGCTAATTTAGAGGAGGATCCATCGAAAGAGGACCCAATAGAGCAAGATCTAGAGGAAGTTGACATGGAGGAAGAGATTTCAGGGACTTGGTCTAGGGGTCGCAATCTTGAGTAGTGATTAGGAGGCTTTCAGGGTAGGACGTAAGGCTAGTAGGATTTCTTTATACTATATTTTGGTATTTCTTCTTTTAACTTTTTATATGATGTTTTGATTTGGTACACTGTGGCGTTGATTATTTGTATAATATGGTTGTTTAGTAATATCTGTGTTGATTATTTGGCATGTTACATGTATTTTTGTTAGCCTTTACTTACTGTGTTGATTAGACTCATCTTACGGAGTTAGTTGGCAATGCTTAGCTTGTATCATGTCGATGGTGACTAGTCTATGCTTAGGGCTTGTTAATGGTAATGATGTTCCTTCAGCTACTCCTCACAACAACACAAGTACGATGGGCGCGCCGTTGCCTATGAATATGAATGTTATGTCTGACCCAGTAGTGAACGACTTGGTCTACGACTCTGCTATTTGGACCTCAATATTTTTAAAGTTTCGGAGGTAACAACTATCGACCTTTCTTGGGGAGCCTCACCCGCAAGCGGCCAATGGATGGCTTACATAGACTAAGCATATGTTGGACATAATGGGTGTCCTATAGGATATGGATAAGGTGGCTATTGCCACTTATTAGTTAGAAGGAGAAGTTGATCATTGGTGGAAAGCAACCAAAAGGTCCGTACAAGCAAATAAGTTGAATTGAGATCATTTTGAGAAGCTATTTATGGATATGTATTTTCCAAACCTCGTGAAGGAGGCTATGATACATGAGTTTTTGGGATTGAAGTAAAGGACGATGACAGTCGCTTAGTATATGGCTCATTTTGAGGAGTTATCTTGCTATGTTCTAGAGATTGTTCCAACTGAGTCAACTAAAGCAAGGAAGTTTAAGTGGGTTTGGAACCTACACTTCGTGGGAAGGTAATTGGACTATAGTTGTTAACATTTAACTAGGTCATTAGTGTGACACTCATGAATGAGATACAACTGATGGACTTGAGAAGGATCTAGAATCAAAAGAAGATTGGTACAGGAAGGTCTATTCGTAACAGCAATAAGGGCCAACATACAGAAAAGCCTTATAGCAACCCGGGTCAGAGTCAACAACGAAAGGGCCCAATTACTCAGACTTGCTTTGGGCGTGTCCAGGTCGGTCATGTCAAGCCAAATTATCCTCGTGTAGGTTGGGGTGATTATTAGAGGCTAGCATGAAATGTTTAGCAAGGCTAGGGAGATGGACAAAAGCAGCAAACACCGCAAGTGCAAAAGCAGGGATTTATTAGGGTTAATAACTACCTGAAAACTGGAGTAGAGTAATTTCACTTCAAGGGGAAGAAGACCAAGAAATGACAATTACTCAAGGTAGCCTGGCACTCCTTAATTCTTTAATGCAGTGATTTTTGATTCAATGTGTCGCATTCCTTTATATCAGCATCTTGTGTGGCATCTTTGGAACTTGTGCCAGAGAGACTTGAAAGAGTGTTTAGTGTAGCTGAACCTGTAAAAGGTTAAATGTTTGTTGGACTAATATGTAGAGATTGTGAGTTAGTAGTGTCCAGATCTTGTGACCTACCAGTGATCGATTGGTTATTTGTGCGCCGAGCTCTCATTAATTACCACCAGAAGAGGGTGACTGTAGTCGTTGCAAATGGTACTTGCTTCACAGTTAAAGGGGATATGCAAGACCCCTCACCTTCTAGTAGAAGATCCATAAGGCACCAAAATTGTAGAGGGAGTTTGGCGAGCAATGATCAGCTCCAGTTCGGCATCCTTTGTCACCAGCTGAGCAACCTCCCTCTGCTTCAAAAACCTACAAGCTTGGTCAGTAGCACTGGACAAGGAGGGCTTATCTTGGGTATAGATTGGCTATCCATGCACTGGACAATGTGACGTACTAGGACGTATAAAATTCAAATCCTGCAATTGGACCTTCAACTCTTTCAATTCGGTTGGTGCAAAATGATACGGAGGCATAAAAATAGGTGTGACACCAGGAATTAAATCTATCACAAATACAATCTCTCTCTTGGGAGGTAAACTGGGTAACTCTTCTAGGAACACATCTAGGAAGTCGCAAACCACAAGCGGTAACTCACCATGTGCATGCACATTCTCATTTAGGGTCAAGCTGGCTAGTAAAGCATAAATAGAATCCCACTCCCGAGGCTCATAAAGACAAGGCTCCAAAGGCTCCCGTTGTTCTTCAAAGAATTCAAAACAACCGTCACTAGGTGACACAAATACGGACTTGACATTTAAAGCAATCAATAGTGGCATGATGTGAAGACAACCAATCCATACCCAGAACAATGAAATCACAAGCAAAGTGGTGGTCAAGAATGATGAGCTCGCAATCTCTACAATATATGGTCAAGTGCAGATCTCCCTCCAATTCGTGTCTCAACACACAATGGTGGGTCCAATAGATCGGTCTCCAATTCCAAAGAACAGACAAATGATGCATCAATAAAGGAATGTGATGCTCCAGAATCGAACAATATGTTCGCAAAAGAATTGAATATGAGAAATGTAGCCTTCACAACGGATGTGTCCGGGTCCTAAGATGTAGAAGGTGCAACAACAGATGTGATATTGTAAGCCTTGTAGGAATACGATGCCTTTGTGTGTACCTATCCCCTCATTCAGAACCTTGTCTAGGCCCCGATGAACTAGTTCTTTCTAAGATTGGGAACCCTAAACCGATGTAGTCTATCAAAAATGGGATTGTTACTGTCGCTGTGGAGCCCAACACGATTGTCCCTGACCTTGCCTTTGTCTCGACTTTTGCACCCAACCAACCTTGCTATGCGTTCTCCCCCTTGGGGACAATTCCTTGAATTATGATCTTGACCTTGACCACAAGTATAACAAACCTTCGGAGGTACCGGGCATTGAGAACAGATATGACCCGGTTGGTTGCATCGAAATCACGCACTTGGAGGCCTTAGAGGTATTGCTCCGCGAATCCGATGAAATGGGCGGCCTTAAGTTGGAATGGCCCCTTGGAGACTGAAATTACTCTCTCTATCACTTCCATCCCTAACTCCCACAACTCCCAGATGATGACAAATTTGGTATTACATTTGACTGTCTCGACTCCCAAACTCTGGAACTCCACTGTGCCTTATTAGGCAACTCCACGCTCCTTGCACATTCAACGATGCCAACAAAACTCAAGATGTGTTGGCTCCAACCTTAAAGAAAAATGGAACAAGGTCTAAAACCTTAAAGCATACTCCAACATTATCATAGTCCACTGCTTCAACCTCTCAAACTGCTCATGTAGATGCTCACGATAAGATTCAGGAAAGTACTAGTTCTCAAAAAGAACCTCAAACTCCGCCCACATCAATATCTCAGCATCCGGTTCATTCACTCTTACCACTAACCTAGTGGCCCTCCGTGCATCCTTCATTGCCTCAAGAATCAACTCCCACCATTCATTTGCTTCTCTCGTCAGCTAGCATGCTACGATACGAATCTTAAGGTCATCCACCACTATAATTAAAGCATTAAACAACTTACATATCTTGGAAAGCCAATGGTTGGCTGCGAAAAAGTTACCACCTTCTCCAGTGAGTTGTGGTGGATTAAGACGGCAAAACTATCTCATCGCATCGATCGCTCGATTACTTGCACTGGCTCTAGCAGCCTAATTTAGCAAATTGGACTCGGCAAGCCCCACCACAAATTCCCTTGCAAATGCGTTAGAAACAACCGGTGGTTCAACATTCTGTCCTAACTCTTCGTTGACCTACTCCTCGTGAGGGAGTTCTCCCCATGGACTCACAACTTCCTCTAATGGTATCTCACGATAGTGGCCTCAGTCTCAGCCTCGTGGCCCACCTATTCTCACTCCACATCTAGGAAGCATAATTCTACAAAGTTAAGAAAGTATTCACAATTTCAAACAACACAAGGCCAACACCTTACACAAGCCCCCAACACAGGTCATCAATTGTACGCTACTCATAAGCAACAAGAAGAAGCAAATGAAAGCCATGCATGCAAGCACACATATGCTCTTCTAAAATATGAAAGTTTTGAACCTACGAGACACTAAGTCTCCCCATAGTGTCAAAGTATTTACTCACGCTCTAATACCAATTTGTCAGGCCTTCATTTTTGCCAAGATAAAAATCATATTTACTATCAAAACTCACAATATTTCAATAATAAACCAAAACCACAGTTTCCATAGATCACAAGTGAAAATTGTTCAAAAGTATTACAATCTAGGGGCACTCTTGGCCCAAGCAACCCAATAATAACTAGTCCACATTGATACAATATGATATGCTTTCAAATACATCAATTGAACAAAAAAAGTGTTATTTTACATCTTCCAAAAGTGAATACTAAAGATGCCATATAACTTCTATAATGAAGTCTCTAAAAAGTATGCATCAACATGCATCTCAAGCAATCTATATTATGGCTCTGGGACAATACCTGAAAAATAAAGGGATATGCCACAAAATCCAATAGAAACACCTACACTAATATTATATAAATATGCAGTAGTATGGCATGTCTTATGAACAATTTATGATAACATGCGTAAAATGATAAATTCACACATCATTAATCCCTTTCGCAATATCTACAATGAAATCATGCTACATCACTTACATTAACCAATCCACAGTTCACATTTCA
The DNA here is from genome assembly GCA_014822125.1 of Arbutus unedo. Classification (NCBI taxonomy): domain Eukaryota; kingdom Viridiplantae; phylum Streptophyta; class Magnoliopsida; order Ericales; family Ericaceae; genus Arbutus; species Arbutus unedo. The sequence continues at coordinate 15,458 of JABCMJ010003069.1, forward strand.
GTTCCAAGTTCATCTATCCATCTAGCACATCACCCAATGGTGGCTAGACAATGTCGTAATTTACTAGTATATATTTGAGTGGAAGCTAGACATCTCATAACTAGCATGTCTCCCATCGGAGGCTAGCGGTCACATAAGAAAAATTCCATAAACATGCGTAATTCGTCAAATGAAAGCCCAAAATAATAGATTAATCATCTAATTATAACTAAGGCCCATAACTATAATCAAAAGTTCATAATCTCAAAACAAAGTGTAAACCATTAGGCAAAGCCGCCCAACAAGTTGCTAGACCAAACCCAAAGTTACTAGATGCATATTTGGATAGTAGAAGTCACCCTATAAGTCGTTGGAGCGACCTTCACAAAAGGCATGTTAGCGACATCTAGGTCAGTCTCAACAATCTCACAGCAAATCGAAAATCGCCCAAATCAATCAAAAGCTCGAAATACATTATCTAAACACCAAAATAGCTACTAACACCATTTATAAACATGTAATAGAGGTGAAACATCCCTACCTCAAATTTCAGATCGAATGATTTGATGAAGATATAAAAACCTTAGTTTTGAATGGTTCTTGAGCTTCAAACACTTCCCGAGCTTCAATCCACGATCAAGTCTTGGATATACACCGAGAATGATGGAGGCTTGCAATGTATGGAAGGAATTCAAAAATAGGGTAAGAAGTCTAAATGGGCTTAGAGAGAATGAGGAGCTCTAAGATATAGAGACATATGGGAAAAATGAAAACCTTTGGCTATTCTCCCCTTTTTTCAAGCATAAAATTAAATTTTTACAAAAACTAAGGGTCCCAAACCACTAAACATTTATGTAACACGCGCGTAACAAAATTTAAGTCCCCGAGCTCGGGTCCCGTATCTAAAATTTCGAAACACATAATAATAAATTAAATGCATATCCCGCAATATAAATTCTAAATAATTATTCAAAACACAAAATTTTTCAGGTCCTTACAAATTCACCCTCAACTTTCTCTAGATACTCCTAGTTGGGGTCATTTCAGTACACAAATAATTGTTATGGTGCATCAAGTCCTCCAACGCATGTTAATGCCTCACATCACAGTTCAAGACCGTCTGACACATTGATCGAAACCCATACGAGACTTGCTGGCATCACAAATAATCTCGAGGTTATTCAAGCCAATAAATTATTTCTAAATTCCATTTCACTTATACCTACTTATCTTTACAAGTAATCACATAATATTGACCATTCGATTATCCTTTTCCTCGCATTGATTTGAGTGTCATACGAACCAGTCTCCCTAACATTCAAGTCTAGGTTCCCCCAAAATCCAGTCAACGATATTTCAAAGGAAATTGGGCAGCATAACAGCTATAAATTTAAAATCTACCAAAATCCAGGTACTTCACAACATTCTAGAGCAACAACGCAACATCATAGCAACAATAACTGTCTAAAACATATCAACGAAATATGGTCTTGGACGGTAATCTTGCTCTCATGAAATTTTATGGGGATTTGTTGACATAGTAACATTCTACGTGTATGCATGTGCCATGTATGTCTAGAAGCGTGCGATATACTATCTTAGTACTTGAGGGCAAAATCATCAGACTAGCTAAAAGTTGAAACACAGGCCGATCGATTACCCGAACCTTTGGTCATGCATCCGGCCCTAGTTTTGTTGAACAACAACAAAATTGATCTCAAAGCGCATGACAAAAACCTATAACATGCAATTCTATGGTTGAAAGTATAGAACCTACCTCGATGCGTACTCTAGTGCCGATCTCATGTAAAATAGTGCCAATTTGATAGGATTTTGGCTCTTGGTAGAGGTTCCTCTCTCTCTAAAGCTCTCTAATGCAGAATTGGTGAGGAAGAGAATGGAGAATTGGTGCCTTTATAAGGTTATCACCATGAAAAACTCTATAGACGACCATCAAAACTCCTCATCATCCACCAATAAAGCCCTTATCAAAGGACATCAAAGCCATCCCTCAATTCTCCGGGAGTTACAAAGGCTAGGAAATTAAAGGTGAAGGGAAATGTTCCAATGTTAGTTGCTTCACAATGTCACACACACACATGCGAGCTCACTCCCTCGAACATTATACAATCTAAAGAAATAATCAATACTCAAAATACCGTTAATTAAATTAAAAATCAAAATTTTAATTTCAAAAAATTGTAGGTTATTACAATCTATCGCTCTGAAAGAAGTTTTTCCTCCAAATCCCACAGAACAGGCAAAATGTTAAGTAGATAGCTTGCTTGGCATCCTCCTACTCCCAAGTTGATGCCTCTAGGTTCAGATCAGGTTGACACATCTTACGCAGCTCAATGGTGTATCTTTCTCCTCAATCCTAGATCTAAATCGGCTTCTCCTCGTATGTTGTGTCACCTTAATCGTGTTGTCACGTTTCATGGTAGAAGTTAGGTCCTACCTATCCCTCTTAAAGTTAAAGCAAGCATCGTTTGATGAGTAAGTCATCTCGGTCTTCGTTGACAAGCGGTTACAACTCTCATAACATCAAAGTCTTCCATTTTGATAATCCAAAGGCCAGAAGTTAACTGAATTTTTGCTAAGTCTAAGTTACACATCCTATAGGTTGTACCGACAAGATCTGCCCTTTTTACGGTGATGTGTCATGCATCGATGTCCTCTATCTCTCAATATCAGAATAGTATTCCTATTCTTGACCTAGAAGCGCATAGATCCTCCCTCTAGTAGCTTGATCCTGAGTATTAGGTCCTTAAATGTTCCTTTATTTGGATTTTAACCTGATTGCTGACTTTGAGTAGTCTGGCCATTAAACTGTCCGTTGCTATATGTTGGTTTCCCTTGTTGACCCTATTGGTTACGATACCTCTGTCGACAATCTCTTTTCTTATGACCCCTATGAATGTAGACAAAATATATGATGTCAGTTATGTTCGTCTCTGGTCCTTGATTTTGGCCTTTGTTCCGGTGCTTGTTGTTATGTTGTGTTTGACTTTGATTTTGACTCTAGTTGTTCTGATCATAGAACTTGTTGCAGGAAGAACTTCTATTGTTGTCATTTGATGAGCACATAATATTGTATATCTTTCTGCTCATCGTCTCTATTTTGACAATAGTGGTGCAATTGCTAACTTAAAGGAACTAAGGACTCATAAGAAAGGAAAGTACATCGAGCATAAGTATCATTTTATACGAGAATTCGTTTAGAGAGGTGATGTAACGGTGACCAAGATTGCATCAGTAAACAACCTGACAGACCCTTTCACAAAATGTCTATCAGTAAAAACTTTTGATAGTCATGTGGAGGGAATGGGAGTGGGATGTATGGCATCATGACTTTGAGTCTAAACGGAGATTATTATGATTTTATAGCCATGACTTTATGTAATGGATTAATATTTATTTAACTTATTTATTAAACAATTATTCTTTTTCTTTATGAGCAATATTTTATATCATATTATATTGTGCATGGGTGTCTCTTAGTCCACATAGTAGATAATATGGTGTCTAGAGTTTGGGTTACATATAGAGAATTAGATTATTGGTTCTTGTAGAATATAAGTCTTTGGTTCATAGTCTTAGGTGGAATTAAACACACTACCAATAGGACTGTAATACATTGTTTCAGTAGACATGTCTTGACTACAGAAAATGGTATAGTTTCAACTCACTCTGTTAGTACACTTTGTGTGTATTGAACAGGACTACCTTGAGGTAATTGTATACTGACCACATAATATAATTTGCACATTATGGTTATTATAAATGCTTGCGCTCTTAATCCAAAGATAATTAATTGATGTGTGCATTTAATGTTGTTAACTTTGATTCATTATAGAGTGAGACCTTATGGGCTAATAGTTTTGATGAGTTGAGACACAATATTAAGTGTATGATAACTATTAATTATTAATAGAATCTATGTCCATTTATAGGGATTGATGATATTCTCTTGAGAAAGCTATAAGTTTCAATTATGTCAAACCCTATAGGTAGATATTAGTATCCGAAAGAATGAATAAGTTAAGTGTAAGATCTCAAGGAATTTTATAGACGTTAATTAAACAAATTGTCAATAATTTATTTTAATTATCGGTATCTGTAATCTTAACAATAAGAGATAAATAAGCATATAATAACATGAAGCTCGAAATATAATTTTGAGATATGGGAAGAAAATGCAGTTATAATTCTGTAATCGTATGAATTATAATTTATATAATTCAAAATTAATCTGGGTTAATTGGATTAGGATTCCAAATTATATAGGAAGCCTAGCCCATACTTTTTCTTGGGGTTTCTATTATTGTCTATATATACATCGCTATACTTTCTAGATCAGATACAACTTAATACTCAAAATATTGCGGGAGAGGTTATGTGAAAGTAAGGAGATCACATTTTTTAGCCCACATTCAGTTCGTGATCAAGGTGCAATAGGATTACGGTAGAAGATCGTGAGGTCTGTCGAGCATGATCATTCCAATCGTGCTCATACTTTGATTAGAATCAAACTATGAAGATTGTCGAGATCAAACCAAAGAGATCTCGAATATATGAACCCTTGTTCTGCCTTGTAGGATTCATATTTTGTTGTTGTATAACCTGTGTGTGTTCATCAATGGGTCTCAAAAATCGATCCCTAACAAGCTGTTGATTGGACTAGGATTGTTTTTTGCAGAATTGGTAGGTTCGCCAATAAAACTTTTCCGAAGAAAGCCTCTCTTCCATTTGGAGTGCTTTTGTCAAATTACTTTATGAATATATTCCAGTTGCCTGTGATTGAGGGTGAATCGATTTTCCATTATTGTGACCACATGGGACCTACTATGCCCTATCCAGAGTCCTGAGCTCGGCCCATGCTGCCAAGGATATTTACGTGTCTGCCAACGATGATGATGGCATGGATGCTACTTTTATTGCTAGTGAGCAAGCTGTTGCAGAGGCTATGGGAGCACCTCCCCTTGTTGGTCATCGTACCCTACAGGCTACCACTACTGCTTCCTCTTCTGCCTCCTGCCCTTGTGACTTTGGAATCTACTGTTGCCAGTCAAACACGACTATTTGAGATCATACTAGGGCTTCAGCAATCATAGGCTTGCACTATTACACAGATGAATGAAATTCAAACCGCTCAGCTTGATGCTCAATAGGATGCCTTCACTACCACCTCCACTCTTCTTCAGCACTCAAGTCAGGTTGCCACATTGCTCAATCAGCTGATGACTTTCTTCATTTAGAATCCAAGCATTTCGCCATTTTTTGGCTATCCAGTGTCATCTTCGTCGCTTGCTCCTCCACAATAATTTACTTTGGGTGGTTTGATTTTGATTTGGTAGTATTGCTTTACATTTTACACCTTATGCTTTTCTTATATAGTGTTTTGATATGCTTATTGCTTTACATAGGGTTGTTGCTCCTCTCGATACTCTACCCATTGTTTTTGATCAAGCTTATTTGACCTGCATAACTATCATCCTGCTCGATTTGGTTTATCCTTGCATGTTGTTCCTTCTCCCTTTGGTCTTCCAGCAAAAAAGGGGGAGTATTTTGATACATGCGATATGCACACAGTTGCACACACATTTTTGCTTACTGATTATCCATTATTGTCTTTGTCTATTTCTTGGTTGGTTTTGGTTTGTGTTTAATGTGCAAGAATCCAATAGTGCCAACATCATATGTGTACATTTGTTTTGCCTCGAAAGTGCCAAAGGGGAATATTGTAAGCTCCATAGGCTTTGCTCCGTCTCAGTTTGCAATTTTGATTCAAAATTATGTTTGTCCAGTGTACTTCTCCATTTATCAAGTTGTAATTCTTTTCCTATTTTTGAGCGTCTGTTTAGGAATTAGAAGGAATTAATATCAATTGTAAAAGTTGTTGTAGTACGTTTAAGGCAAGTTCCTCCAGCGACTCATTTGTCACTCGAGTGCCTTTCTCAAGCGACTAGGTCAAGATCTTATAAGCATCAGTTAAGGGTTTCTGGATGACTAAGCACTGTGCGACTAAGTTTTGTGCAGGAGAGATTAAGAGCAGCAATTAGCTCTAGCGTTTTTTTGATCATGCCCTTTGACGTTTTATAGGGATCAAGATATTTCTTCTAATGCTATCATCGTCGCCAAAGGTTTTATTCCACATCAATAGTTATTTTTTAGTTTCGGAAGGCTTGTGGATTCAAGTCGCAAGCAATCAGTCACTTGGTGCGATGAACGAGAATTCGACAAATCAATATTGGATCAACTGTGAGGAGTCGTAGTTGTGAGTATAGTTGATTTGTAATCGTACAATGGTTATTATAGTGATCTGATTTTTTTCCTTGATTTGTACCCATTTAGGGGTTTTCCACATATATTGAGCATTTTGCTTTTACGTTATTTCTTTTATATGTGTGTGACTATTGCGTATTTAGGTTAGTACCATTTTTCAGAACAAATAATCCTCTAAAAGTGAAATATAATAAAGTTTTAAATATTTCTGCTGGCTGCTATTGGATATTCACTTTTACTCATATAAGTGCGCATATATATTTTATTGCACTTCTCATAATATCTAAATATTGAGAATTAATTTTGCGCACTTCCTTTCCTCCACAATCATTGTTCATCAATAACTAAGTAATTTATAATTACTTATCGACACATGAAAAGGAAAACTTGGAATTTTACGTGGATGGGCAAACTGCATGTGTGGAAATGTAATTATAAATAGTTAATTAAGGACATATGGTTTACTTTCACGTAAATAAATTAAGGTGAGAAAAACGTGTACGATAATTAAAAAAAAAAGTGCTAAAAGTTTTCTCAAGAAATTATCCAACAAGTTGTGACAAATAAATAAACATGAATTCACTTAGAATTAATTAAATAAATAAATTCATTTACAGTTGTTAACAAATGATCAGGCGGGCCGTGCATTCCCTTGGCTTTTAAAACAGTACGCAACAAACTTTCTCTTGCTTTAATTCACTTTTGCAAAGCTATTCATCTTGTTATGTATATTCTCTGATCATCCCCTTTCTTTCACCTTTTTCCTTTTCGGAGCCAAAAGCTAAAACTCTAATTTTAAGGTCTGGCAAAAGGAAGGACAATTACTTTTCTCGGACGTGATTTGATGTCAAAAGGCCACAAATGCTCACATGTTTGTGGGATACGATTGCAATAATAACACTTGTGGACTCTCTCTCTCTATCCCCCCGGCTCTCTCTCTCTCTCTCTCTCTCTCGGATTTAGGGAAGCTGTAGTGTACTTTCTTATAGTGCATATGTAGTACAGACAAAACAATATAATTTTATTCGCTTTCTCCTTAAAACTACATCGTTTTATCTTATCACTATGTCGTTTTGTCCGCACTACACATGCACTACAGGAAAGTGCACTATAACTCCCCCAAATCCCTCTCTCTATATATTTTAAAATATATAGTTCAATTTATATACATTTCGATTAATTTTTAAAAAATTAATTCTACCGTCACTAACAGTGGACCATTTAAAACGATAGACTGACCTCATACAAATTGATAACATTTATAAATTTTCGAATTTAACAATTTTAAATTTCAAATCTTGATCAATCTCTCTCAGTTTCAAAAAGATTTCCGCTGCCAGGATTTGAGAAGGAACACAGTTAAATTCAAATCGTTTGACATGACACGGTTACTAATTACTATGTTTTCAACTTCGCGAAAACATTCAAAATCTCTTGTCAAAGAACTTCAGAAAAAATGGATACATGGACAGTAATTTTTTTTTTCTTACACTTTAATCCATTTTTTGTGAACTATAATTTTTTATTTGAAGTATAATTTTTTATATTTGAAATTTGCTCGTCAACAGGCATGATTAATCTAAATATGTTTTGGTGCGGATTTAATAAAAATTCCGAAAGCAAAAAAAAAAACTAACTACATAAGAACATTTCCCATGAGTGTTTAAGAAAGTGTTTCGTGTCATAAATCTAGAGCTCCTATATATGCAAGTATTTCTATTGTCAATATCTATACTATATATTATTGCAGAGCAATTTTTTGTGAGAGTCACTGTAATGACTCGGTATTTTTCTAAATTTAACATAATTACCTTTATCGAATTTAATTATTGTATTGATATTTTTGAAATAATTAATTTTTTTCGTAACTTTTGTTTTTAGATTTAACTGGTATTTTATATTCGAACCGTCTAGGTTCATTGAACCTTCAGATATGATAGGTTATTATTTTGGTGGGAATAGTAATAGAATATACGGTTTCCATATTCTTTTTAGAAGATTTCGATTTGGTATATTTTATATGATTTGGTAATAGTTTAATTTAAATAATACCTTTTCAATTCGTATCCTATTAGAGTACCGATCCCTTAGTCTATTTATACAGCCCCTATTCGACCCTTTATTCATTTTTTTCGTCACCCAAAATTCCTGCGCGCATATTGATTTCGCGAGGTATCTCAAAATCTCACGTTTTGTCATCTTATTTGGAGTTAAGCGCGTGTTTTTCTTTCTTTTTTTTTTCTTCTTTCTTCTTTTCCCTTCCGTTATGTTTTTTTTTTCAGCCATGGGTTCTCTCTCTCTCTCTCTCTCTCTCTCTAATTCGGCTGTGGGGTTTGGATTTGGAGGAGCTGTAGTGCACTTTCCTATAGTGCATGTGTAGTGCGGACAAAATGACATAGTTTTACCTGTTTTCTCCTAAAACTACATGGTTTTAATCCCAATGTATTTTGATAACAATTTACATGATAAGATAAAACGATGTAGTTTTAAGGAGAAAGCGGACAAAACTATGTCGTTTTGCCCGCACTACACATGCACTACAGGAAAGTGCACTACAGCTCCCCTGAATCCAATAAATAATGTCATACTAATGTTATTTATTTTTCCATTTTAATTCCTATGGGGCTTTAATTATCAGATTAATAGCTTACCTCAAATGTTTGATGACTTTGATTCCACTTCATCACTTTTCTTTTTGGAGGATTTTTTTTCTAAGTATTTATTTTGCATATATTTATAAGATATAAAATTTAAAGGGCAACTTTGAATTAACACATTCACGAATCAGCCTAGTTTGGACTCAGAATCGATCAGCAACTAAAAAATTTCTCAGGCTAACCAAAATTTTCCTAACCAAGGTATGGTTGACCGACCTGTCAAGTGCATTATCGGTTGATCAGTTTCTACCCATATCTATTCCAAATAGGGCAGTGTCGTGCGCCCGTTCCTTATTGCTAGGTTAATCCTAAGGATGGTGCCCCTGATTTCTCAGCATCCTAGAAATTGCACAGAAGATCAGGTGGCAATCTTCTCAAGATGAAATATGGGCGCTGACAATGATAGCATACCCGCCTTGATTGCTCCTTTTTTCCAAAGTTACTAAAAATCGACTTTCGATCACGAGACAAGGTACAAAATCATTCTCGTTCTCAATCTACATTTCGTTATTCTATCTCAAAACGATTCTAACTTGATTGTTTGGTGGCTAAGAGGTGGTTTTGTTCGGACGAGGACACAAGTTTGGTGGCTAAGAGGTGGTTTTGTTCGAACGAGAATCCTCTAACGATCAAGAGATTGGGGTAGATAACAATTTTTCAGAAGCCAAAAGCAAGAGTTTAGGGCAGATAACCATTTTCCAACATCATCAGTTAGTAATTATATAAAAAGAAATTAAGAAAGTACCAAATTTACTTTTTTTTTGGAAAGTATTTCGATTTAATCATAACATGAGATAAATCAGTTAAAATTTTGGGAGCTTCAAAAATAAAAAGTAATTTCGCACCCATTATAAGACTTTAATATGTTTTTTTCCAAGTTTTAACAAAAGTAATTAATTCGTTATTAGTAATTTATCCATTATTAACAAAAGTAATTGATCCAATTATTAGTAATTGTTTTTTTTTCCAACCTAGAATAACATATGCCCGTGACTCAATTATTGGGATTAGGTAAGTGACTTAAAGTATACAAAATGGAAATAAATAGTAATTTTATTATTTCTTCGAGTAGTTTCCTATCGTGTGACCATGAATATTGATTTTCTTAATATTGCCAAAAAATTTAAAAGCTAACGTACTATTGGCCTATTTCCTTTAAAATAAAAATAATAATAATAATAATAATAATAATAATGTGACATGTCCATCCCACATAGAAAGTCTATATGAATGATCTTGAATATATATAGGGAACTATGTATGTAAGTATGTTACTACTAATAATTTAGGTTTAAACATTTTAGATCATGTGGTGAGGTTCTAACACGGTATTGGGTTAATAGTATACAAAGGGCATTACAGATGGTATTAAACCGATCGACTCGTGTATACGATCAAGTAGGACAAGAAATTTATGTGACCACCAGAGAAAAAATCCGTAAGATATTGTGGTAACTTTGAATAGATTCAGATAAGGCAGTAATTACTCTAGTTTTCAACCCCTCATGAGGGTGTGAAATCTTAAAGATGAGGAGATTATAACACTATCGTCCCACATCGAAAATTTACACGGATGATCTTGGCTATATAAAAAATTATATACACTACTACTAATAACTTAGACTTAAGCATTTTGAGCCATGTGGTGAGACTCCAATAAATTATTGGACCACTTTTATACATGGAGTGTTACAACTAATGTGATACAAAAT
>JABCMJ010003073.1:0-11627 GCA_014822125.1 Arbutus unedo
TCAAAGTGCTAGAGAATTATAAATAATAAAAAACACAAATCCTGAACTACTCAACTAAAAAAATACAAGTCATATGGCAAACAATATAAAGAATGCTCAACAATTAAAATCAAACTTTGCATAAAAACATTGATGTACTATACTTTACTTAAAACAAAATAATACACTGTAAAACTTTGAATTCATATCTGAATCATATTCCAAAAGCTACTTCAACACTCAAATCTACCCATTTCATGTTTTTGTGTAGCAAGTAAGCATTGATTTTCTATAGATTCAAAACCCTAAACTTTTTTTTTTTTTTTTTCCATTTCTCTCAATGACACTCTCAAAATATTTAGAAAGTATAAATGACTACTTGTGGTCCCCACTTCGTATATGAAGGGGTATTTTGAACTTTTCATAACTATCTTTAAGGGATTTGAGATTATGTGATCAAGTGCAAATGTTAGGGGTCATTTGCACAACCCCAAAACAAGGGGTAAAAATTAAAAATTTATACTCCTTGGTTTTTTTTCTGATAGACTTTAGAAAAATCAATTTGAAACTATTTTTCTGTAACGCAAAGAGTTTGACCTTCGATTTCGAAAGTCATTTCAACGAAGTACAGAATCTTCCATTTCTTCTTCGGCTGTCAATTTTCTCCTCCCCAAGCAAACACCATTTCGCAAAACCTATATCTATGCATGCCCAAATAAATGCATCGAGATTCGAGGAGAGAGTGAGAGAGAGAGAGAGAGCCAGATCGACGTACATAGACAGAGTAATGGGAGAGAAATCGACATTTACAGATATAGAAGCTATGATACAGCAACAGCAGCAGCACTCGCAGCACAGGGCACTACCAAAGAGGATAATTTTAGTGCGGCACGGCGAGAGCCAAGGAAACCGAGATGGGTTGGCGTACACCACAATACCAGACTATAAAATCCCGCTCACACAGCACGGGATCGCCCAGGCGAAGCACGCCGGGGCCCAGATCCGCCGCGTCATCTCCGACGACGAATGCTCCCAAAATTGGAAAGTTTATTTCTACGTCTCTCCGTACGAGCGCACCCGATCGACCCTGCGCGAGATCGGGAGGTCAATCCCTAGAGACAGAATAATAGGAGTGAGAGAGGAGTGCAGGGTTAGAGAGCAAGACTTTGGGAATTTTCAGGAAGAGCAGAGGATGAAGGTGATCAAAGAGACTAGAGAAAGGTTTGGGAGGTTTTTCTATCGGTTTCCTGAGGGGGAGTCTGCTGCTGACGTCTACGATCGTGTTTCCAGTAAGACTTCTCTTGCATTCTTTTGTTTTTTTTTGCATTTGTTATTTTGTCTGGTAGGAAACTGATTTTGTGTTTTGTTTTCTGTGCCTTTGATTTATGGGCTTCGTAGTTGATTTTTGGTGGTATTATTCATGGATTTGTTCATTCTATCTGTTTGTTTGGGGCTTATGATGTTGGAATTTTAGTGAACGGAAATAAACTAGATACAATGATATCACTGATGGGAGTTACAATTTAAGTTGTCTTAACGTGACTTTGAGTTTCTAGCTTTTATTATACCTTACATTATAATCGTAGTGGAAAGGCTTGGTGGAGACCTTTTCACTTGCCTTCTTAAGCGAATGGTCCCTACTCTCCTGTATAAAAAGGCATTCTTAGTATGAAGGACCCAAAAGTGAGATAGAAAAGGGTTAAGGAACCATTCAAGGCTAGTAATATACTAATATGACTACGAACTTAACGGTATTCATTGTGTTTGTTTATGCATTAAGTCGTGCCATATTTTAGATATGCTATTATTTGTTATATATAATTGTCATTTTATTGTACCTTTACTTTCCCTAGAATGAGTAAGAGCAAATGGAAATGCTAAGAACTTCCCTTCTTACTTGACACAATTGTTGTCTCCAGTATATGATGAAGTGAAGAGGGTCGGTATGTTAAGGATTGCAATTTACTAAGTACATTGGCTGTGTCTTCTGAAGATATTTTATGGCTTTGAGATTAGGCAATACACAACTAGAATGAGTCAGAGCAAATGAAAATGCCAAAAGAACTTGCCTTCTTCATTGACTTTATTAAATTAATTTCCTAATTGTTTTTGCTCTTTCACACAATTGATCGAGTTAAGGTTCTTCTTTCTCTTCTCAATTTTGTTTGAATTCAATATGTTGGAAATTTGTGCAAAAAAATTGCCGTTTGATTTGCTACAACATCAATTAATCTCAACAACCACTCTTAACGATTAAATCTTTGATTAAATTTAATTGTACCTAATTTTTGTGATTATGCATCAGCGCAATAAGTAAAGAATTAACCAAGCAATCCTAACACAGATATAGGTGAAAAATTCCAAGACTCAGAAAAAACTACGGAAGGGAAAAAGCCGTTATAATCAAGAATGAGTTTCTTACAACTGACTTTTGACTCCTTATTCTTGGTCAAGATCCTCTTTGCCCAATCCATGTGAACCGCTCTAAATTCCAATAGACATCTTCTAGATCCGAATCCTCAAATCTCTAAACTTCTTGCAGAAATCCTCCTAGATCAACCTCCAATCGCTGAAGATATAAACTCAATCTTGAGAGAAGCTTTATAGAAACATAGATCTGAAGATCTCATAAGATCTCTCAAGGAATCAAATGCTTTTCTATAGGTCTTGGATGTGTTTCATACTTCAGAAAAACTATTGTTGCGCAGACATAAGGTCAGGAATGTGTAGCGTGCTATTTATTGACGATTTGTACTTCACTCGAGCAGTCTAATCGACCTCTTCGTACTTCACTCACAAGTCGCACCCCCTTAACAAAACTGAAAAACAGGGCATGTCTTAAGCTTGCTCAAGCAGCTGGCATGAGCTGTCTGTCCAGTACCTCAAGTGGCTCAAGCTCTCTTTGGAAAGAAGATCTTTTGTCTCATGGTGAAAATCTCATGTAAGATTCTGTAGAGTGGCAGTTAGGGTCCAATGGTCTGAAATCAGCTTTTGTATTTTGACTCTGAACTTGTCACGGTCAAATACAAAGAGTAAAAGAACTATCTAAAAACTTCTAGGAAATTAAACATAACTAAATAATGGATCAATGATTTGAATTACTCGGAAACGTCATGCATTGCCAATTACAGATCAGGGAACTAAAAGGAGTCTCTGATATCTTGAAGCATTAAAAGGTTGTTTTAGGGGATCCAGTTTTCTTACTCAGAAAGTTAAAATTAGTTGATTTTTGTCCTGAAAACTTGCAGAAGTACTCATAAATTGCTACAGAAGCCAGGCTATCTAACTTATTTACGCAAAGGATATAGAGCCATTATGGAGATTTGTTTGATTTTGAATACGATGTAACTTTCTAATAGATGAGTAATGGAGGAAATGACAGTCTATGAAGCACAAAAGGTATCATTACTTGGTAAAGGCTCTATTGTAAAGAGGTAAATTAGGTTTATGCATGAAGTTATTTTGCTCCCATAGGACCTAAGTTCTTCTGATTGTCCCCCATGCAGTCCTGGTTTATTTATGGTTCCATCCTTCCAGGGTTCCAATTTCATAGTAATAATAGTCATGTTAATAAGAGGAAAGCAAACAAAGGTAAACAACTGCATACGATTCTACGAAAGCTTGCTCCCTTTATACCACTATGATAGAGAGCTAAAGTTGCCCCTCGTGAGGTTTGTAGTGTGTAAAGTATTGTGATCGTGTCAAGTTTGTTAATATTTTGGAGAAGTGGAAGTATATTTGGTTTTTGTCCTCATAATTTGCTACGGAAGCAAATATGTTTGTGTGCACAAAAAAAAAATGATATTGAACCATAATGGAGATTGGTTCAACTCTCAGAATGATGCAGCTTTCAGATGGATGTGTTATTAAGGGAATAACAAACTTTATAAAGAACGAAAGCTTTCGTTACTTGCTAAAGTCCTTATTATTGATGAAAAGGCAAACCACGAAGTTATTTTGCTCCATTTGTCCTAAGTTGTTCAAAAAATCCTACACAAGGCTATAAAGGGGCACGGTGATAGATTATTTATGGTTCCCTGCAAGGCTGACGTTGAACATTTTTGGGGCTCTGAGCCAGCTCATAACATGAGGCCCTTGTATATATTTTTATTTTTTCTAAAAAAAGAATCAAATTTTTTGAGCCTTTCACCGATAAAGTTGCTTATATGGTTGGGGTTGAAGGTTGGATCAAAATTCAATGTGGTAAATGTGCGGATGTAGTATTACGATCACTTTTTTTGAAAACTTGAATGAGAGTGTCATTTGTCTATTACGTTTCTGTGTATTACACTTTATATACCTTAACTTTGTAGATAGATAGTTGTAATTTAAATGCTATGGTGCAGTGGTAGCCTTTGATGGGTCAATTTTCTTATCATTGTTTTTGGGTTTGAGCCAAATGCTGTTAAGAAAATGCTAACCCTCATAAAATTAAAGAACAAAAAAATATTTAGTTAATTCGAACTAGGAACCATAAGCATAGAACGAGTCGTGCTTTCCGCCAAACCTGCCAACAAATTTGCAAATGTAATGAAATATTCAATTACGTATATCAACTTATGGCTAAACATGGGCCCTATATTTTGTCGAAAGGGCGGCCTAACCGGCCTGTTCCTGGAGCTGGCCCTGGTCCAAGGGTTTCAGTTTTTCTGTATTTTATTTTTTTATTTTTTATGAGATCTTACTTTGTACACACTGAGCCTTTGACTAACTTTGCCGTCGTGGTTGAGGTAGTATCTAGATGCACCCTCAGCCAACATGTTAGGAGCTAAAATTGTTGAACTTATTTTTGTTGTTTGTTGGAGGAAAGCAAATGCAGACCATTAACTTTAGACAGTTCTAAGGAAGCAAACTCCCTTAATACCCCAAGAACAGACTTCCCAACAAGGATTTGGTCTATTACATTCATTCTTTTCTATGGAAGAGTGACTCAATGTTGCTAAATCATCAGCTACTCAGGTTCTTCTGTTTCTAAACTAAAGCAAGTCTGCATGAATTAGGTTGGCTCAACTAGGATTTAATCTCTTTAAACAATGCTGGAAATGGTTCCAATAAGATCAAACTTGCCCTCTGCTTAGAATCACCATTCGGGAATTCGTCAATATGCAATTGTTTTAAGTTGATATTGGTGGCCCTTAAGGCCTTTGAATAGCGGCCATGGTTATTGTCAGTACTGCTCGATCTCTAGGCTCTAACCATTGCTATAACTAGTGGTGGATCTGTGATCCTAAATCCTAAAAAACCCCATTAGCTGCTTTCCCATCCCCATTTGTACTGGAAACATACGTATCCATTGCAAATGTTATGATGATATGATCCTATTGCATGGACTCTTCTAAATGTATAATGTACTCGTGTCGGACAGTCGGATAAGAGTATGAGATCTGCATCGGACATGCTTAGTTGGACGTTCACCTAGGAAGCATCTTTTGTATTTCGAATTTACTCTGAACTCTATGCATAGAACTTCTATATTATGCATGAAAGGCAATAAGGTGAGTAAGCGCCATTTACCCTATACATATTAAGGGATGTGAATATCATTTGGCGCGTCCTCGTGCCCATGAGATGGAGATTATTTGACAATTAGACACAACCGCATTCAACACCGATAACCACGTGACATAGCTTCTGGCCTCGAATCTCTATTTAAGTCAATGATGAATACAGTTATTCTGTAGATGACTGCATCTGTCCATTTAAACATGGATACACTTTTGAAAACACTCTAAATCCCAACTTTTTAGCATGATCAACACAAAATTGTAAAAAAGACACCTGTAATCCCTAGATCATATGGTATCAGACTTTTTATTTATGTATTCTTTCTGAATTAGCAGTTCTATGTGACTCTGAGAAAACAAGACATTAACTATGAACAGGACCTTCTATGGACTAATGTCCATATTTCAGTTAATACTTTTAAGCCTTCAGATGCTTAAAACACAGACACACACACGCACGCACGCACCCACACACACATAAACGCGCGCGCGCGCACACACACACACACACTCTCTCTCTCTCCATTTATTAGCATCACAGATCTTGCAGAGACCTGGGACTAGTTGTAGTTTCCATCAAAATTGTTTCTATTTTTTCTTGATTTGGTTTTAGTAGGGCTCATCCTTCTCTGCTATCAATTGCAGTAACCTTTCAAATCTTTGCGTCTTTTTGTTATTCTTGAGGGGCATTTATGCACGGTGAATGGGTTATGTTTCGTAAGACAATGTTTCTTTACAGTTCTCTTGTATTAAAAATGAACATATGCTAAAAACCCAACTGAAACATCCAGGTTTTCTTGAATCTTTATGGAGGGACATAGACATGAACAGGTTTCGCCATGACCCGTCTGATGATCTAAACCTTATAATCGTATCCCATGGACTAGCTTTGCGCGTTTTCCTTACGAAATGGTTCAAGTGGACTGTGGAGCAATTTGAGTACCTAAACAATCTTGGGAACACAGAGTTTCGAGTGGTGCAATTAGGACAAGGGGGAGAGTACAGCCTGGCAATCCACCATACTGACGAGGAGATGCACGAATGGGGGCTTTCCACTGAAATGATAGCCGATCAAAAGTGGCGGGCTCGTGCAAATAAAGGTGATTGGAATGAAAATTGTCCATGGTACCTCGATGCATTCTTTGACAAACTAGAAGATTCAGACGATGGCATTGAAGGGGATGAAGATGAAAGCAAGATTTGATTCTTTCGAATATTTGTGCATAGATGTCCAGATTAGGGTTAAAATATTTGAATCATAGCATATATTGCTGGTATAGTTTGCTCACCGTATATCAAATATCATTTTGTAGTTGAATTTTGTGATTTAAGATCACCAATTGATGCACAGTTCGTGTTTTTGAAGGATGGAAAACAGTTGACAAATGAGAAAGCGTTGTCTAAGAGATTGCTCAACCAAATTAAAGGGGTGTTCTAATTTTTGCTCGAGTTTATTTTGCATTACTACGAGATTGCATTAGTCTTTCAGCAGACTTTTATTTTGCATTCTTTCTTTTGTTTTTTTGTTTTGTCTTGAATTTATTTAAGGGAGGGTCATGTTTAGTATTTGATTTTTTGCTACTGCAATCATTACAATTTATCGACAGGGCAAGGAGAGGCTAATAGCAAATGTCACTTCCCATATGCAAGATATTACGAGACCTAAAACGTCTCCAACGTAAAGATAAGCATTTCAATACATTTTTTCCACACGCGTTAATATTTGTAGAATAAATATTGTCATATTGGGAGGAGGTAAAATTTAAATAAGTATTACTAAGTTTTTCTTGAAATAGTTAATTCAATTTGGCAGTGAGATACTTGCACATGTATGGTGTTCATCTCGCGCGGATAGAGTCGACTTGAAAAAGACGGTTTATATAATAGCCGACTTGAGAAAGGTGGGAAAGGCGATTTAGAGTATTACTAACTTGAAGAATGCGGTTAATAGTCTTGATCTTGAGATACAATAGAACTCTGTTTGTTTCGGGATAAGATTCTAATCAGATGAGGATGAGGAATACTAAACCGATTTAATTTATAATGGAGAGTTTGAGGTTGAATAAAACTCTAATAATGAAAGATAATTTATTGAAGAGTCCAGGTGTATTTTATTTCGTCAGTGGTCAATCAGAAGATAGTATTATTTTGATTCTAATGAGGAATTAGAGTCCCAACAAAATTGAAAATATTAAGTCACAAAGTCTATAAATAAAGGTACAAACTTATGCTGAAAGATATACGTTAAATCATAGCTAATTTTCATTTTGACTTCATCATAGAATGTCTTTCCGCCATAGAGACGGTGTGTTCTTTGACTGTTTATTATCTTGTTGATCACATGTATCGAAAGAGAGATACATAGTATAATTTTTGCTGGTTATTGAGGTGTTAATTTTTTGCTTGATTGAGAAAATCACCTCACTACAAATTGGAGCCGTCTGTGAAAAAATTAAGATCTCATGACACGAACACCATAAGGAAAGGGTTTGCCCCCTTGGTTTTGCCCAAAGGAAAGGGTTTAAAAAAGGACGTATCACGAATTCCCCCTCCAAGATTCATGGAAAATTTACTGAAGAACAACTGCACGATCCACCACATGTGGATCTGCCTCCACCACCATTGGTACCACCAATAATACTAGAAATGAGCCTTTGGAGTTACCTGGCGAAGGGAGAAGACCCTAGGCTCATAGAGGATCACGCTAAAAAACACGAGACAAGCAGGATAGAGAAGACACAATAGCAATTTCGACAATTGTGATTCTGCTTGATTCTCTAAAAAAGGGTAACATAATGGCTTCTAGAATGTGGCCCTCAGCTTCGGTAGCAGTAGCAGTTCAATCCTTAATGTAGCCCTTGTAACTTGGGGTGTAGCGCAACATGACTTCTAGAGACCGGGCGAGGATTTTCCTAAGAGGACCTGTATACTTGATGTTTTTTTCACGCCAGCCCTCTTTATGGTAGCAAGGACTTAGTCGTGGTTACAGTTAGCCGTTGCAAGATAAGATAGCAAACATAAAAGAGTTAGATAGTAGCCGCGAAGGCGAAACCAGATATAATAAAAGAACAGAGTATTAAAAACTCAGATGTTAAATCTGGAGATCTCGGGTTCTTGTGGGTTGAATTTCTAGTTGCCCGTAGTGATTACGAAGTGATCCTCGTTGTCTCGGTTGGAATCATTGAGGTTGTTGACTAAACTCTCAAGTTTCGATCGGTTCTTTAGGTAATACAGACCGGAGTTGGATTTGACCATATCATAATGAATTGGATTTCACGGACGCCTAAATCGGTCCTTACTAGTCTTTTGACTTCAGCAATAGACATATTGAGTTTGTAGTAGCGCAAAACCTTTCGAAGTGGAGGGTGAAGGGGGAATTGAACCCTAACTTTTGTAATAGCCATAAGTGAAATGTGTAAGGTATCGGTGTCAACGCTATCACGAAGGGTTTTAGGTTTGTTCAGTTCCTTTATAACATTATCTGGGATGTTGTAGTGCCGACGAATTCTTTTACTTGTGCTAGAGTAGAGAGAGGAGCTTTCTAAAAATCCCTATTCGGAGAATAGATAGGAAAACAATGGAAATTAAATGGAATAAAAAAGACGACAGAGGGATATTTAATAGGAGAGAGTCAGGTTGCACGATAATGTCAATCTCTCCATTCTTGTAGATTAGAGGGGATCTCACTAGGAGCCCCCTCTACCCAAGGAATGCGCTCGACTTCTGGAGCGCAATTGGGAATTCCAGTCTTCCGAATAGAAAAAATAATAAGAAGAAAGAAGATGATAGTATGATAGGACCACTTAGATAGAAAGTCAAAATTAGCTAGATGGAGGTTTGGTCTCGCTCCGTCTAATGATTCAGCTCTACTCTCATACTATTACCGCTCGACAGATATAGATGAAGGTCTCGCCTTGACTCTCTGGACTTTTATTCGCTCTCCCTTGAGAACCAAGAAAGGTGGACAATAGGTAGGAGAAATGGAGGTTTAGGCTCTAAAGAAATTTAGTGTTGCTCATATTTTACAAGAGATGTCGGATCATTTTAGAGCTTATCAGGTTAAAACCTCTACTTTGTACCTGTAAATAGAACTTGCAGGGTTTGTACTTTGTGGACCGCGACAAGTAGAGGGTGGGGATAACTTAGCTAATGCAGGGTTGTAGCAAGAAAGCATCCCTCTTTTGCTACCATGCGCCCTAATATAGTAATAAGGGTGCATGTACTTCTTGTGTTCTTTATTCTAGCTAACCTCGCATCAGTATTTACTCTTAGCACGGGTAGATTAAATAATACAAAGGGGCCAATTAGATGAAAAATTATTTTTAGAAGATAAGTTATTGAGGGAGTATTATTTTTTGAGGGTTGACCCATATTGATGTTATGTTTATAGAAGGGGATAAAAAAGTAGATAGTTTGGATGAAGTATTAAAAAAAAGAATAAAATAATACTTGATTTGGATAGAGGATAAAATAAGAGAATAAGGTTATTTTGTAATTGTAATAAAGGAGAGGAGGGTACTATTCTTGGATAATACCCGGGGATAACTTTTTGGCTGAGGGAGAGTTCCCAGGGAGATTATTTTTAAAGAGGTAAAAAATTATCACATGCTCCAAAACTATGCTAAACATGTCACCTCAATCTTTTTATTCCCTCCAAAAATTATCCCCTTCATTATCTCCCATCCAAATGGGCCCAAAGTGATATGGTATGTACAGTTAATAGAATGCACAATTGGGACAAAGGTCAAAAGGATGATTGCGGATCCTGGTTTGCTTGATGGACTCCCAAGAATCGAGCATCCGATCAAAGAGTCGTCAGTATGAATGCAAAGTTGAATGCTTCCACTTCAACTCCGTCCCAGGTTGTGTTCGATAGATGGTCAAATTTCACGAGGTGTGGTGGGGAACAAAGTTTTGTCCACGTCCATCTTTCAAACCTTGAATTCAAGGTTTGGAGAATGGTCATGGAGCGAGGTTCTTTAGGCTGCTTGGTGAGGTCTAAACGTTTGTTTGAGGCGGTATGGGTATACACATTGACACTAACATGTGCACTTCACATCCATACCCACCCCAACGCATTTCAAAGTTCAAAAAACACAACGCATGCTACGCAACTTGGGTCCGCGACCAGTATTGTAAACTTTAACTATTCACATCTTTTTAAGTTTTAGTGATTTAGTTTGGACTAATATACTTAAAATTCTAAAATATCTGAAAATTAAACGTCCAAAATAAAAGTTTTATTTATAACTTCAATTTAGCATCAAAGATTTTCTGTCGAAGTTGTATAGTTATTGCCTTACACTAATTTTTTTAATTGAGACGTACGTTAATTTTTTTACCCCCGTACGCTAGTTTTTATTTTTGGCTAATAACTTTTAATTGGTGAACACTAGGTAGTAGTCTATGCACATTTTTTTTTATTTTTAAATTGCAGTCTTACGACATCTGGACAAAAAACATACATATATCCTTAGATTTTTGAGAGGACGGAATGGAAGAAAAGTAATGAAATTTACGATGACTTTACGTAACAATTTTACAAAAAAATACATAAAAATATGTCAAGTATAAGTAATGTCAAATACAACTTTATAAAATAGAAAAAATAAAAACTAAACTAACTACCTACCCCTAGCCTCCCTTACGACCCCCACCCTGGCAATGCTAGCTTGTGTTGACATCTGATGACACAATCGGCTTCTTCTCCTCATAGATTACGCAGGTTGGATCTACTTGATCAAATCCAAGCACACGACCAAGAACATGCCATGGCACACCGCAAAAGTCCTACAAATTAATAGGAGAGAGATCCGTCCATAATGGGGTGGAGAAAAAGAAGACGAAAAAGCAAAGAGAGGAACAGTGATAAGAACCTTTTTAATGTCAGTTAATAAGAGAGTTTTTGTTAGTGAATTATTCTCGGCAAGTGGTTGAGATCTTCGACGGGTGTTCTCTTGTGCAGATTGAATCGAGAGATCGAGTCAGACTGCTTATACTATACTCCTTCCAAGCTCAAATAAAACTCGTGGGGAAGTCCCAAATATCTCAGTTATTGATTTCAATGGCTGAGATTAAAAGTGTAACAAATTAATGCTAGGATTGGAAAAACAAATCCATATCAATTTCCAAAAGTGCAATCCC
>JABCMJ010003075.1:0-23270 GCA_014822125.1 Arbutus unedo
GAAAAAGGGGAGGCTGCCGTGCTTGTGTGTGAGAGTGTGAGGGAGAAAAATAGTGAGAATATTGGTGAGTGAGAGAGAGATAAAAATACATGTGAGCTTGGGCTTGGGTTGGGTATTTTTATCTCATTGTACTCATACAATATTAGTGGATATTTTTCTTCTCTCCCGTGGACGTACCCGAAATTGGGGAACCACGTATATTGTTGTGTTCTTCTTCTTGCGGTGTGTTTTTTTTCCTTTTGTTGATCGCGCTTTCGTTGCGGGTGGGATTCGGTTTTTTTTAACTCCAACAGGTTTTTGGTGAGACGGGTACATGGGCGGAATCAAATCCCACGTTTGGGCAGATTTTGTTTTTGGGGAAGGGAGGGGGGCCGAATATAATTTGAGGGATTAAAGTTTAATTTTTAAATTTTATACTTACGGACTATTTGTTAGAGGTTAAATTTTTTGAAGGAATATGGAGATATGATAAAGAGGGGGATAAAAGGTGGATATGATAGAAGGGAGATTAATTTTGAAGGAGAGATTAATTTTTACTTAGTTTGTTTACTTTTTTATAGAAGGGGGTATATATATATATATATGATTGGTTTGTTTTGTAGTTGATGAAGATGGATATAAATGGTACATAATGTAAAATTGTGACAATTTTCCATTTTTGCCCTCCGAGAATTCTTACAACACTTCGATGCTGTAAGTGGGAGAGGAGTGTGTTGTTGCACGTGTTATGCTCTCAAATTGTTTGGCATCTTTTTTTTTAAGCTTTACACTTTGAATCAACACAACATCACTTTCTCTCATTAGTAGAATTTTATTTTATCCTTATGAGTTCGCGATTAATCTCAAATTTTTTTTCAAGTCAACGATTATTTTTTAGGAATTTTTCAAAAATAAAATTCAGATAATACGATTGAAAGGGATTCACATGTGCGGTGTCGGTTATTTTTTTATGAGGCAGTGGCAAAAGTACAAAGAAAAGAAAAAAAATATGTCCAGTCAGCCATTACCTCATAAAAAAAGACCAATACCGCTCATTTGAACTCATTTCGATCGTGTTTTTTAAATTTTATTTTTTTAAATCCTAAAAAATAATCATTAACTTAAAAAAAATATTTTAAGATTAATCGCGAACTCGGAATGTGTGAAGCCTAAAAAAATAACAAACGACATAGTTTAGACCGCAACGCAGATCTTCTAGTAATTTTTTTTATCCCTTCTTTGTTAGGGGTAGGTTAGTAATATGCACACCCTTCATAAAATTTGGACACTAAAATACCAATCCAAATTTAGTTCACCATTGGGTTGATAATTTTGTCCCTGGATAAGCTATCTAGGGTTCAAAAAACCTAAACAAATCCTGAATTTATTTTCACATGAATAATTTTATCTGGGGCTTTATATATCTGGGAGACTTTAAACAAATAGGCCGTTAGATCTTAAAGGGTCCGACCCTCAATCTCTATGTAGTTTTACCCCGTGGGTAAAAATAAAAAAGAGTGGGGACAAATTTGGTTATTACTGGATGTTTGCATCAAACCAGCTTTTGTTGTCTTGGACCATGAGTTTAACTACAGGACAACACAAAAAATATATTCATTTATTTATAGCCTTTCTCAGGTGTCATCAAGAGAATCTGGGTCCCGTATTTTAGCACTTTGGTTAAAGTACAGGATCCAGATTCTCCCCGTTCAGACTTGGATCTTAAAAACAGTGGCATTTTAATTGTTCATCTCGACAACAACGGTTCAAATTTGTTTAAAATTTTTAAGAAGAATAATAAATTTGAACATTAAAATATTTTTGAAGTCGAGATTGTACGAACTGCTCTTTATAATTCAAATTCATACGGAAAAGAAGTCAAATCCGAAAAGCTTCTTTCCGGTATTTGTGAGCGTGTCTCCATCAATTATGTGGGTACCCGTTGAAGATCCTGATGATCTGACTAATGGATAAATTTTTCCGGGTATGTTTGGATCCAGTTCAATATCAAGATTCCCTCAATTTAAGGTGTACTATCGGTTTGACAAATACACGTATAAGTAGTAGTTGATCGATCTATCTGATGGTGGGTGTAGTTACATAGAGTAAATAGTAAAATATATTGTTTTGTTTTTGCCATTATAATATTGGTGGTTCAATGTGGTTTAAAAATTAAAAGTAATAAATAAAGAATATTGAGGATAATCTTGAAATTAAAAATTTGATACAATGACAATTTTGATGACAGAAAATTAGTATTCTCCTTTTATATATAGAATAATAGATGGGACGGTAGATTTTCTCATCACAGGGTTGCATTCTCATTATATTCTTCAACGTGGACTTAGGCCTTTAGTATACCCTCTCATATCTTTCGTGTATTTTTTGTATTCGCTCTCTTTTTGGAGTTTGATTTATGTTTTCTTCTGGAGCTAGTCTCGAGTTTTTGGGGGTTTAGGCAAATTCTAAAAATAGAGCCCTTCATATTTTTAAAAATTAAATTGTTTTTTTTTTGATAACTTGAAAATCAAAATCACAAAATTACTAATGATTATATAAGAACAGAAAATTAAAAAATCTAAAAATTATATGTCATTAATTACAATAACACAAGAATATCACTTCAATGGATTATGGGCTTTGAACATAAATTAGGTTAATGAATTTAGGAGACTTTTGTGGTTGTTTCTTGGGCTTAGGACAAAGTCCTTAAATACGAATTGAGTTTAATAGCTTCTAACTTTTTGTAATTTTGGCATAAGACTTTGTAGTGCAGGATCATGGATGGAAGAATGAGTTCCAGAAATGAGACAGAAATTGCAGAGACATATATTCTATATATGACCACGCTAATTGCAACAAAAGGAATAAACAATAATTTGTCAAGGTCTCCTACTGGCTATTTTATCTTGACACACATGGGTAATATTCCCTTGGCATAGCAACTTGTTTTCCAAACTCAATTGGTTTGAAAATATTTCCTTGGGTAATATCAACTTGTGTTTTTTTTTTTTTACTGGAAATGGTTTCACTTCATAAATTGTGATTCCTTGATATATCCAATTGTCGTGATGTTCCGCAATCTCCTTTGAAACTCCAATCTCAAAGACTTTAAAATGCCTCAAGTAATACATTGCACGGAAGAATTTCACTGAGATGTCGACACATGCTTTATTGTGATTTCAAACTTCTAAATCTCTATGCAACTTGCTCAATATCTAATATTGTCATGTAAGGTTAGGCTTTTAATACTTAGCAACATTACAGGCTACTCTCTGTTTTTACCTCCTATACGATGGTGAGATAGATAAAAAAAATTTCACTTAGTTTGTTGCTTCTCAAGATAGCCTTCAACAATCTCTAACTGTCATTTCTTTTCTTTTTTTTCTGTCATATTATCAAGTGTCATTGCGTCTCATCCTATTGGTATGGAATGTTGAGAATGGTAAACATTAAGCGTAACGTGGTCCTTTTTTTGCAGGAATTGTTCAAGTGCTAATAGACAAGTATTCAGAGCTAACGAAAACAGTTGGATCATCAAACACAACCCCTTTCATGTTTGCAGTAACAAGGGGGCATACAACTATGAAGGTATTGCTCAACAAAGATCCATAGCTGCGAGAAGGAGCAAGATACGGCAGATTGCATTGCATATAGTAAAAGAAGGAAGCGGATGACAAGATATGCATCATCTGAACAAGAAAACCAAAAAGCAATGTTATTCTCTTTACTTTTTTGTACATAGAGCTAGACATGTAAAACCTGGACTAATATTGTTTCATGTTCAAGTAGTGAAAGTTGTAATTTGTTCTTGCTTGTAAGATTTCTTTTGTTAAATGAAGTTTGGACTTGGAACATGTTTGGATATATATTGTGAATTATATTTGTTGTTGTTGTTGACTATTTGATGAGACGCTAAGATGTCGGGCTAAGCAAAAAAAATAAGGAAGATGCTGTCAAATTTTTTATAGGAACCAATTTTAAGCTTTATCATATACAAATTTTAAGTTTCACCATATGCAAATTTTAAGCTTCACCATATGCAAATTTACAACCAGCGCACATGAATAAGGCATGTTGAAGGAATCCACTATGTATTGAAAGTACAAGAATAATTTGCTCACCCACTACTATATTCGACCCTTTTTTTTTCTTGTGCATTCTTCCTGATAATTTGCTCACCCATTGATTGCTTTTTCTTCCCTGGTGGTCGCCCTCTCCGAGGCCCTTTACTTGGATCGCCCACAATATTTGATTTATTTTGAAAACTTTCCAAACCATTTTGTACATCTCCAACCGTAGGCATGTAGGTTGGACACTCCGCATCCTCATCATATAAGTCGTTCTCTTGTTTTATTTCTCGCAACCTAGCCGCCATCCTATCAGTCTTGGCAATGGAACACATGGCAATATCAGTGGCATCATTGAACAACTTCAACAAACTATCATAGCAAGCAAATTCAGGCTTGCATTGCTAATTAACATAACTCATCTTTATTTTCGTGTGACTCCTCACTAAGTTTTTCATCCATCGTCGTAGAATATATTTATCAGGCACTACTTCAAACTTCTTTTTTGTCCAAACCAAGATCATATGCATGCACACCATTCCTTTACTCTCAAACAACTGACAATCGTAATTAGTTTCTTTTGACTCCTCATTAAAATGAATAACGAAAGTAAAAGTTTTAAATACATTTTTTTTCTTTTCAACTAGAATATCTTGCTCAATGTGAAACTCTGAAATATCATTCACTACCGGTCTAATAGTCAAATTGCACCCAATTGTTTGGGCTACTTGCTCTCGGAATTGGTTGCATTTCGCAACTATGTATGCTTGCTCAAATTGGTCCTCAAACCTATAAGGGAACACATTTTGAATTTGAAAGTTGAAAGAATGTGCATCTGTCTCTTGTTCTTTTCGTACCTTCTTATGCAAAGCATTCTCATATTGCTCCACAAATTCTTTCAAACTAGTATTGGAATGGACATATTCATCAAAGAAGGCATATACGCTCTCACTTTGTTGAGTTGTTGACATTCCTGCCCAAAAGGTATCCTTAACAAATGCCAGTACCCATCAATGCCTTTTCTCATACAACTCAGCTAGCCAATCATTGCCCAGTAGATCAAATTGTTTGATGAGATTTGCCCAATTTTGTTCAAATTCCATTGGATACAAGGAATCATATGCAACACTCTTGAGGGAAGCTTTAATCGCCTTATACTCGTTGTAACTCTTAAATTTATTAGGAATTTTTTCCATGATATGTCATAGACACCAACGACATTGTGTATTTGGAAAGACTTGACTTATCGCATTTGGCATGGCCCTACATTGGTCTGTAATGATGGCGTTAGGGTAGGAATCGAACATGCAAGAAAGTCAAGTCTCGAACAACCATACAAATGAAGCCGTGTCCTCCCGTGTAACCAAATCACATCCAAACAAAATCGATTATCTATGATGATTAACCCCTACAAATGGTGCGAAAGGCATGTCAAACTTGTTAACAAGGTAAGTCATGTCAAATGTGATCACATCACCAAACTCTTTGTATAACTCTCTATTGTACGCATTGGCCCAAAAGACATTCATTGATCGGTCATATTCATCAACATCAATGGCATAAAAGAAGTCACCGTTATTGTTTTACATTCTGAGAAAATACTTATGCATTGCATCGGCATCCTCCTCTTTGACCAATAAACGTCTTTCTTTATCTTTGTAATTCCTTGCATCCTTATTTGTCCAAGTTAGATAATTAGGGCCGCCCGCTTCAATCACACATGAGGCAATGATTTGGTTCATTTTGATTCCGACAGCCATGTTTAGTTCAATTGTCCTCTTTGAATGTGGTGGGAGAGTCTGGTAGCACTGAAGATATTTCACTTTTTCCGGATCCATTTCATGATTATGGTTCAGTACAATCGTATTCAACCTCCACTTCTTGTCAACTTGCAAGGAGATATTCATATGGGCTTTACAACCTGTCTTTGGTGTTGGATGGTTTGTAATGGGATTCGAACCCGTTCGCCTAACATTTCCACTCTGATTACAACCATAAGTTATATACGACTTTATGTTGTTACACTTCTTAAATGTAATTGTGATCGCATCAAAACCTTTTGCTTTTGCATAAATATTGTAACATTCCTAGGCTTGATTTTCATAATTAAATATCGTTCTAACCTTACGTTCTAATACCACTTCCAAATTTTGATTTTTCTCCAAATCTTGATGCTCTATTTTCATGATTCTAAAAATCCTGATGTCCTATTTTCATACATATACTTACATACATAGACATATGTAACATATATATTATGTTGGAAATGGAAGATTACCAGGGTTTTGGTGGGCCGGATGTCAGTTGTGGTGGGTCGGGCGTTGGTGGCGTTAGTGGTCTCAGTTGAAAGAGAGGAATCTTATGTGTGTGGAGAGAGAAAGTATTAATTTGGATTTCCCCCCAATTTTTAGAGACTATTTTTGCCAATTTTCTCCGCGTAGTTTTAGTGAAAGTTGGGAAGGAAAGTGAAGTGAGTGGGTTCCATCTCTTTCGGGATGGAATTCATGACAAAAGTCATGGCTGATAGTAAATTTGTTTATTTGACCTTGACTTAAGACCCGACTTGATCCCATCGTATAAAAAATAACCTTATATGTTTCGCAATGAATCTTATTACAAACCACTTCAAATCCCGACTGAATTTAGTGTTGTTGCAAGTTGGCATTGACATAGGAAAAGGATTGATGGCCATGGATACCTTATTAAGTGTAAAAGTTTTTCTTGCTAAGCTTATTAAGTGTAAAAGTTGTCAAGAAAAAATAATAATTATATAAAATTGTTTAAAACACGATATTAAGAGTACATTTTCTTTAACTCCCTAAGATGGTTAAACCTTTGACAAACTAATTTATAATTTCAGAATAAAATTCTTGTAGCCATTTGAGAAGGAAAAAAAGGATCCTTTGACAAAATCTTAATGTCATTATTTGGTCGAAGTCGTTTACAAGCATTTCTAGAAAGCCCTCTTATTTGACTCTTCATTTCTTATGGGACAATGGATGACATATTAATTATTTTTTCTGTTTGGGTAGGCAACCCGACCAACTCGCCATTTTCAAGGTCAAATTTAGTTTGTAACACTTTATGTATCTCACTGATTCAATAATTTGTCGAAACTTAACTATATGATCCAAAATATTTAAACCCGAGTTACTAGTAGTAGCATACATAATTCATTGTATACCCAAGATTACCCATGTAAACTTTCGTTATGGGACGGAATGTCACAATTTTCTCACCTTTAAGACCTTGCGCCCTCGCAAGGGATTAAATACTAAAGTTACCACGGCCTAACCCCGGGTCTGTTCCCTAGTGACTAAACAAAATCCTAACCTCACACTCGATCGTGTACACGAGTAGCTCTGATACCAGGTATACCACTAGCCCAATAACTTATCGGAGCCTAACCACATGACTCAAAATACTTAAAGTCAAATTACTAATAATAACATATATAATTCATTATACGCAAAATCACCCATCACATAGTTTGCTTCCAACGTTTGTTTTGAATGGGAAATCTACAAACATTTCGGTATGCTTTCACAAAAAGTCAGACTGATTTCATGGCTACAGTCTTGAGAGTGATTTTTTGAGAGTTGTTTTCCCATTAAATTGACTGCAAGTATCAATCTTATGAGGATGACACGTGATTTTTAAATTTTAGAAAAATGATTAACGAATAAATCTACATTATATAGGATTGTAGAGTAGTTTTTTTTCGTTAGTAGAGTTTTGAGAGCATCATGCAGTATCATAGAGAAAATAATTTAAGTATTTATTTAAAAAGTTACGGTATTTGATTTATAGGACGATTTCTTTAAGATCATCTAGTTTTTGTAATTATTTAAAAATTCAAAGTAAAGATGACCTCAAAATCTTAATCATTCTCATGCAGTGTAGAAGTGAACAATACGAAAAAAATTTCGTCATGAAAAATGACAAATCTAAATATAAATAAAAAAAAATTGGTAAAAAATACAAAAAGAGGGTGAATTGGCCCATTAAGTATCGACTACTTTATTTTTGTGAGTTTAGGTTTACTATTTTTAAAGTGTTAACAAATTAGGTCTTTTCATAGATAAAATTATCCTTATTGGTTGTTTGTTCTATTAAATGATGTTTTTCACATTCTTACAATCATCCAAAACATAATTATTTGTAGTATATTGGATTGTTTTGACAAAAAAAAAATCTAAACAAACATCAAATTCTGCTCGAAAGTTAAAAAAATGAAAAAGGGATGAAAAATAAGTAAAAACATGGTCTTTTTAACTTAATTACTTTGTATCTTTAGCGAACTTTTTTTAATTTTTGACATGATTTTATATTTTTTAGATTCTTTTTGTAGTATATTGGTTCGTCTCGACAAAAGAAATCTAGAAAGTATAAAATTGTGTTCGAAAGTTTAAAAAAATTTGAAACGATGAAAAAAAAGTCAAAATATAATTTTTTGACTTATTTTTATTTTTAATGAATATTTTTTAACATGATTTTATATTTTTTATATTCCTTTGGTGGAGAAAAACCAGTAAATTAAAAAAAATCAATACAAAAATCATAAATACAAAAAAAATCGATAAAAATAAAAATAATAATTTAAATAAATTAGGCTAAATAGATTAGACGTTAGTGAAGTGAAAAAATAATACGGATAATTGTTATCTTTTGTTTTGAGACAAAACAATTAGAACAAATATTATTTGTTGGTTTGAAATATTATTTGTATTTTCGTTTTTTATGTCTTTAACAAATAATTTTATCTGTATTTTTGTTCTAACAAATTACTTTATCTATTTGTAATATTTATGTCTTTAAGAGATAAGTATTTGTATTGCAATCTTTATGTTATCTGATAACATTAGATGATATTATATATTGCAATTTGATTGCAGTATTATATAGTTTATATTATCTTATAATGCTATATGTTATACACTATCTGATCACTATCAGATAATGTTATTTGCAAAGGCCATAGATAATATTCTTTAATAACTTTGATAATATTCTGTGTTAATTTATATGTTAAAATTTTATCTCTAGACATAATAAAGTTATCTATTTGTCCACTTTCAACACATGATAAAGTTATATATTTGTATTTGAACTATGATAATTATTGAATTATTTATCTTGTTTTAATTTTTTTATAATTTTTTGTTGATTGCTTGTTAGTATTGGGGGGATACAAAAAATCGACAGACTGAAAAAATTGACAAAAAACGATCGGAGATTTTAGAAAAGTATAAAATTATGTTCAAAAAAATTAAAAAAATCATAAAAGACAAAAAAATAAGTAAAAATGTGATTTGTTTTGACTTATTTTTCATCTTTAGTAAAAAAAATTAGTTTTTGGTCATAGGTTTATTCTTTTTAAATTTTTTTCATTGAGTTAAACCATAAAACCTCAAAAAATTGATGAAAAATATAACAAATACAAAAAAAATTGGACAAAGATAAAAAAATTATTTTTTGTCTTTAGTGATTTGTTTTTATTTTTTAGACATAATTTTATTTTTTTAATTTCTTTCTTCGAAACAAACCAACAAACCCAAAAAGAACCGATGAAAATATAAGAAATACAAAAAAAAAATTTTGTATCTAGAAATTTTTTTATATTAGATTTATTTTATCGAGACGAACCAACAAATCCCAAAAAAATGATGAAAATATAATAAATACAAAAAAAAAAATTAATAAAGACAAAAAATGACTTGTTTTCCGTCTTTAATAATTTATTTTTTAGTTTTTAGATATAATTTTATACTTTTTTAGATTCATTTCATCGAAACAAACTAACAAACCTCAAAAAACTGGTAAAATATATAACAAATACAATTTTTTTTGAATAAAGACTAAAAAATAATTTATTTTTTGTCTTTAGTAAATTTTTTTTAATTTTTTAATATAATAATTTTATACTTTTTGGAATCGTTTCATCAAGACAAACCAATAAACCCTAAAAAATTAATAAAAATATAACAAATACAAAAAAAATTGAATACAAATAAAAAAATAAAAAAAAGTTAAAATTGACATATTTGGTGTAAGAATTTTTTAAAACTAATGTATCAAAAATGACTTCTCGTTTTAATTTAGTATGAAATAAACTAATTGCATTACTTTGAACGGTTGGTTAAAAGTTAAAAAAAAAACAACTTAGTCCAAGGGGTACCGAACCATTTTTAGAGGCCCAACAGGTCATTCACGTGCTGTGTTTAGCATTAAAAAGTAAAGTAATGCTATATATACAGATTTAAGAACACATATCGAATATAGATATATTCAACGTCGCTGGATGTATGTGGCCCACATGCATTCAGTCGTGCCGGACATATTTATGTCCTTTAAATCTGTGTATAAAAACTTTCCATAAAAAAATAATGTGATTTTGTAGCAGTGATCCAAACAAATTTTGTTTTTCACACAGAAGACTGAGAGAAACCCAAATGCACCTTTTAATGATAATGGTAGGTGAAATTGGTAGAATGGAACATTTTATAATGGGGATAAGAAGATGCTAATAATAGTAAACTTTTAGAAGATTTCGGTAATAATTTTTTACTTTCTTGATTTTTTAACAATTAACCTAAAAATTTGACGCAAGCTTGATAAGAATTGAGGAATAATAAAATAAAAAGACAATGACATTAATATCATTATTTTAAAACATGATTTTTAGCATGTAATGTATCAGGTCTCGTGTGGTTCGCTTAATTAAGATTTGACTAATCTCATATGATTTAATAGTCATTGTAATTGAATCGATAATGGATACGACTCCCATTGATAATGTAATAGATTTTTAATTATGTTTATCAAGTCAAATGGTAAAAAAATCTGTACTTACCTTAATTCCCTTCCAACACATTAAGAATGATATCAACTTTCTCTCTCTCTATTCGAGTTGAACTCACAATGATACTTGAAAAAACAAAAAGGTTGAAACATTTAAGAAATCCTATTTAATTTCGTATAAGATTAAGATTTTACGTTTTACACGTTGGATTAGTTTAAGAAATCCTGTTCAAGAAAACTATCAAAAAAGTTTAGTATAAATATTTTATCTAAATATAACGCTCATTCTAGGAGTTTTTATCAAGCTTTTTAACGGTTGGTAAATATAGTTACACAAACATACACACATATATTTATATATACGGAAATTGCAATTCATTCCTCCTAAAAACAAAAATCACACTCTTTTTGAACAAATACTCCAATTTTTTTTTTAAATTTTAAAACTGTCACTTTCTATCGTCCTCCTTTCCTTCCTCTTTAAATTCCAAAAATATCACTCTATTCCCTTATCTAAATTACGAAAGTACAACTTTACTCCATTTCACTATTTCACATTAATTTTTTTAAAAATATATAATTAAAAATAAAATTTAAACAAGTAATAATAAATAATAATAAAAAGATGTAATTTTTTAAAAAGAATTAACCAATTTAAATTTTTATTTTTGCATCAATTTTCTTTGTTTTTTTTAAGAACCTATAAAATTAGAGATCGTAATTAGCCTTTAAAATTTAGGCCACGATTAAATTTTTGAATTTTTATAACCAATAAAATTTTTATGTTCACACTAATTTTTTACTTTTTTTATCTTCACAGTAATTCTTTCTAATTTGTACTTTGTGGAGAAATTAAGCATCAAGAAAAATTATATTATTATAAGTTAATATTTATCTAATGTATTTCAATAAGTTGTCCACAGTTATTCTTTTTATTTTGAAGATGAATATGTTATTCTTTTTATTGTGTAGAAATTTAAACATTTGACCTGATAACACGTGACACGAAAGATAAAAAATCATCAAAAATATGCTCGAATCTTTAGAGTTTTGCATGTAAATTTTTATACTGCAAGATTCATACCAATTCGCATGATATATCTTAAATATTTGAGCTATTGGATGTGGTTGAGCCCGCTGGCGTACCTTATATATTAGATTGTGATATACTAATTGTTTAATGCTTAAATTGTTTTTATGTCATGAAAAGGATAAAAATAACGTAATATATATTGAATTTATGCCAATGTGTTTCGATAATTTGAAAATATACTTGAGGTTTGCAAAAATGCAAAAATAATTTAAGAAAAACAATCTATTGTTTTAGAAGAAAAATAATTTTTGAAAGAAAAAAAAAATCAACCAACTTATAATAATCTCGAAATTCAACAACCCGAGCTTACGGTTAATTCTGAAATAATTGCTTAAGTTAACGATAAATTTTTAGTATGTTTTTTAGAATAAAATTGAGAAAACACGATCAAAAAAAATTCAAATTAACAGTATTGTTCACTTTTTTCTTTTAAAGTTGGGCACATTAAGACATGTGATGAATGTTAATATTTTTGAATAATTTAATAAACGAATAAATAATTTTAAGTATTGAATGCAAACCAACAAAATAAAAAAAGATAAAAAAGTTTTAAAAAAATAACTTGTTAACTTTTTGAGAGATAGAAAGAAAGAAGAAGTGGGAGTAGAGTGGAACTAGGATTCGATGTTTAGAGAGATACCAACATTTTTTTTTTTTGAGAAGAATGAGAATCGACTATAATTTGGAGAGACTAAAATATAATTTTTTTATAATTTTTAAATTTTATATCTAGGTCTCAAAATCATTTTAAAAAATTTGAGAGAATTTGAATTCCCATTGTCCACTCCATATAATTCCTTCCCTAGGTAGAGGTGGAAATTTTTAGAGACAAAAGGGAGGCCATTGATCACTGGGGGTCGGTGGGAACTTGATTACTAATAGCATTCTGTTACTTTATATAATCTTAAAGATTCTAATCTTCTCCGACAAAAGAAAGAGATGCGAATGTTGGGAGTACTACGTCCTCGTGCATGCTTAAAGTTGAGTTTAGCTTAATTTGATTATTATTTTATTTGTATGTAAATTTTTTTTATAATTTTTTATATTTTGTTAATTTTGTTTTAAATTATTGATTCGTCTTGACGAGAGCTTTTAGAAAAATTATAAATAATTAAATAAATTTAAATTTTTTTTAGAAAAGATAAAAATAATTTAAAAATAAATTTTTTTGTGCTTATTCGTTATTTTTAGTGATTTTTTTTAATTTTTAGACATAATTCTATATTTTTTAGATTCGTCTCATTAAAACGAATCAATAATCTATAAAAAAATTGAGACTAAAATAATAAATACGAAAAAAATGAATAAAAAATTAAGTTAGGCTAAATTGTGCCTAAATCACAATACATCTACTTTATGTGAGATACAACCTGTAAAAATACACAGCCGTGTTACATTACATATTCTAAACGTAAGGGTTCGTTTGACTTGTCAAAAACATTATATTTTATTTTATGTTTATTGTATAAATACCTCACTTGTGTGGTTTCTTTCTCATAGTATGAAAATTAAATACTATTAAAGTTTTTTTTTTTTTTGAGTAATCAAACGGAGCCTAATTGTGACGCAAAAACCGAATTGGGGCCGCCCAAAGCCAACGAGGACGCAGAAAGGCCTTCCACAAGAGAGAGAGAGAGAGAGAGAGAGAGAGAGAGAGGCGAAGCGAATAGTAACAACTCATATGTTCTGTAAGTGTTCAAGAGAGAGAGAGAGAGAGAGAGAGTGTGCAAGAGAGAGAGAGAGAGAGAGAGAGAGGAAAAACATAGAAGAGGGGGGAGAGAATCGCTCGTTGCCATAGAGAGAAAAGGGGCGATCTCAACGGTAACGGAGTGTTGTTTGGCAGATGGGAACGCTACAGTCTTGGCGCAAAGCGTACGGTGCCCTCAAAGACCAGACCAAAGTCGGCCTCGCCCATGTCAATAGCGATTTCAAGGTCCTCCCTCTTTATCTCCCTTCTTCCATCAGATGTATTGTGTTTAGGTAGTCGATTGTGTTAATTTATCTGAAATTTGACGGTATGTTCTATAATTAGGATGTGGATGTTGCGATCGTTAAAGCTACGAACCACGTTGAGTGTCCACCCAAAGAGAGACACCTTAGGAGTGAGTTTTTCCTTTTAATTCGCAGATCTAATTTTCCCTCCTTGTGTGGAATTTATTTCGTAATTTATGGGGTTCTCTTTCAGAAATTTTGGCTGCCACGTCAGCGATTCGCCCTCGGGCTGATGTTGCATACTGCATTCATGCCCTTGCGAGGCGATTGGCCAAGACCCATAATTGGACGGTAAGGATTGTCTTGGTATTCAATTTGCATATTTTCCCCAATTTTAGATTCAGTTTGGTTATGGAAATGAATTGTGGTTTACTAGTCACTGCTGTTTACTTAACTATTGGGTTTCTTTTTAATTCTCAAATGCGGCTATGATCTGATCAATTGTCATTTGGGGGGGGGGGGGGGGGTGTGTGTGCTGGGAAAAACTGTTTTATTTGTAGTTTGGTGTTGGATTACATGACTGTATTCGTGTTACTTGAAACAAATGTCTTGCTTTCTCAATTAATTAAGCGTCCTATGTGCTAGTATTGAACTCTTGAGTTTTAGTATGTACACATGGGTTGATTATAAGTCTTATAATGTTACATATGCTTTTCAAGCACAACTCCTTCGCATGTATACTATTTGTTAAGTTACCGAAGTTGGAGTTTCTTATTATGATCCAGCCTTGCTGCCAACTCTGGTTTACAGAGCAGTATACTTACGATACTTAGGTGTATACTGCTTATGAATTTTCACCAAAGTTGGAACGTTCTTATTATGACCCAGCCTTGCAGCCCCGACTTTGGTTTCCATGTGATTGAACAATGGACAATATGCTTACGATACTGGATTTTTACTTCTTTACCCATCTTTGGGTCTAGTGCAATGACTGCAATCAGTGCGGGTTTGGTATTTCAAAATGTCCGAATGATGTTATGGTAGTTACTTCTGGTCTTCCAATAGTGAACTGTGCTGCTTCACACTAAAGGCTCTCTCCTACTTATACATCCTCTCTCCTGGTTACCAAACACCTCGTGTTGATTGAGGTATAACCTATTATACCCAGATAGACAAAATTAGTTGTAACATTAGCTAGTGAGCAGGGTGCCAAAAAATGACTCCTATATAAGAATGGTATAAGTAGCCCTTTTCCTCGAAAAATTATTGGGTGCTTATGGAGCATGGCAGAATGACATGATTTTATGATAGGAGTCCTACAGCACCACTTGGCCATGCTCCAAGAGCACCCAATGATTACTCCGTGTCCTCTCCCCCAAAGGGCAATCTTTTGAGTGTCTTCTTTTATTTATTTTTTTGGATGCAATGGGAATCAAACCCTAATTATATTATTTTTCTGGTCTGTTTATACTACATTAACTTCAATGGCGTTTTTAGTGGCTTCGGTCACTTTACTCTTCCTTGTAGAGTTGGCATTTGGACAGTGATGTGTGTAAAATGGTGGGATAGGAATTTAAGGGAGAATTTTGAAAATGGTGGGGGCAATTCTAAAAAGATGAAATTTAGGTTCAAATTGGTATTTATTCCCCCCAGCCACGAGAGTGACAGTTCTTAACTGGATTATGTAAAAACTATGTCACACAGTATTTACCTTTATGTGGACAAAAAGCTAAACCTAATATTCATTTCTTAGTTGAATATGAGAAATTTTGAATAAGGGATGCAATTAGTATAATTTTTCAGTTCATAATTTTTTCTCACGGTCTCATTTTTCTAAGTTGTTAGCTTGTAGGTAGTCTATTTATTTTGTTATCAAATATCTATAACATTTTTGCATTCCTGAAAAGTGATGAAATACAATGTAATTTAAACATAGCAGAAATCTTAGCTTCTCCATTGGTGCAATAGCACATTACTTTGTAACCTTTGACACCATCAGCGGCGGACCCAGAAATTAGTTTCTTTTTGTTGGGTTGGTTTTGGGGGGGGTGGTGGTGGTGGCGAACTTTTAGTTGATAATCTTGAAAATTTCTTTTACAAGTAGAGCTACCAAACTTAAACATTTATCACTGCAAAGAAAATTATAATGTATTGTTTCAAAAGAGTTTCTAAACCGAGGCACAAAAATTAAAATATTCTACACATGAACATGAAATTGCTTAAGGTTATTAGAAGAAGTTAACACATTCAGGGTGTTATTAATGTAATTCTTCAAGAAAGTTATCAAAATAAATTAGTAACTAGGGGTAATAGTGCACTAATAAAATATACAGGGAGGGAAGGGACCCCTCTGGCCCCTTAGTGGCTCTGCCACTGGACACCGTATATATTACATTTGGAAATACCTAGTTGGTTAGTGATTTTATATAATGTAGGACCCCAGTGGGATCACAATTGGATGCCATGTCAGCATAGTGGGAGGTGCAAGATTCTTGTGTTCCTTTACCTCAATGCATTTTATATCACTTTTCGAAGAGCTGTTCATCAATTCAGGTGTGGTTTCATTTGTTATTCTTTCAATTTCATGTTGTCCAAGGCCTATGTTCCTATCAAATACTGGTCTAAGTCCATTGTTCCCTATATTATTATTAGGAGTCGGGTTCAAGAATTCCTGTGAGGCCAAGTGTCAAGCCTTCATAATTTTATATCTTAGATATTGGAATATGTATCCAAGTGTTGAAATCCGACGTCCTATATAAGGAGTCTTGTATTTGAATTTTGCATGTGGAACACAAGATTTGCTATTTTGGATGGATTCTTTGTTTGTGGAGAGTTTTGAATGTTTTATTTTGACAAAAAATAGAACTCAAGACAAAGTTTTCTTATATGTTTTTACCAATAATTTTTTCTCTTCACACTTTTATGCACGACATAAGAACAAACAAGTGTGGGCTCACTGAACTGTGACGTTGTCCATATGAAATTCTGGCTCTGCCCTTGTTGCGTGGTGATGTCCAAAGTTAATTTCCCAAGTCCTAATAAGGAGTTTTGTATTTTCTCCAACCTATGTACTACTGTTCACCTGAAAGAACCTTAACGAGAATTTCACCGATTTATATTGCCATTTTTTAATTTGCATGCATGTGTCTATACAATGTAATATTCCTCTTGGAAATGCTGCATCCATGCTGATTAATGTTGAAATCCTATGCTTCACAAAAACTAACTTTCGAAGGAATGTTGATAACAGTTGATCAAGTGACAATTGATGGTCACAGTATCCAAAATCTTGCTCATAATTGCCTTTGCTAGTTCATTTCACATTTAAAATTTTTTGCATTCTGTTCATGAACAGGTGGCATTGAAGACGCTAGTAGTTATCCATAGAACATTGAGGGAGGGGGATCCTACATTTAGAGAAGAACTTCTGAATTTCCAACAAAGAGGACACATTCTCCAATTATCCAATTTCAAAGATGATGCAAGCCCCATCGGTTAGTCTTAGTACCTGTTTCTAATTTATCTAAAATGTTTCTGGGTTATATCTTGTTGACATGCACTATTGCATTCTTTTTGTTTTTACTGTTAATCGACTTTTTGTTCTTTTGATTTTTGATTGTTGTATTGGTTATGTTGAAGTTCTTTTTTCTCACTGTTTTTTCTCACTGTAGCTTGGGATTGCTCTGCCTGGGTACGAACGTATTCACTGTTCTTGGAAGAACGACTTGAATGCTTTAGGATTCTGAAATATGACATTGAATCTGAGCGTCTCCCTAGACCTGGCCAAGGGCAGGAGAAGGTATGCATTAGACGAGTCATCATAGTTCTATTTATGGGGATGGGAAAGGCTTAAGGGTTCTGTCTCAAAGTGAGACAGAAAATGATAAGTAATGAGAATAAAACACTTTAATTTGGTCTGCACTGTATTTCTCATTTTATTGAGATTGTTTCTTTTTGTAATCAAATACCATTTTAAAATTCTCAGAGATATTGTATGTGTTTTCGTTGCATTATGAATTGCGACTGAATGTTAATTATTGGGGATGATTCTGATTCTTGGTGACTTGGGCGCTGATTATATTGGGTTAACTGTGTCGGGTGTCATTTTCCAATGCCCATCTCTCTCTGCTCATAGGGCTACAGCAGAACTAGGGAGCTGGACAGTGAAGACCTGTTGGAACAGTTGCCTGCTTTGCAGCAGCTCCTTTATCGTCTCGTTGGATGCAGGGTACTCTTTCTGAAACCTCATTATTCAGTTTCACATACTTGTACAATTTCTGAGGTGATGTTTCTGTGGAGATTTGAATTGATTTTGTATATTAAAAGCTGTGAATGAAAATAGATGTTCCATTTTTGCTTCACAGCCTGAAGGAGCAGCAGTCGGCAATTATGTTATACAGTATGCCCTGGCTTTGGTATGTCTTGTTTAATTTTTTTGCATCGTATCTACATTCAGAAGTAGATATAACTGAAATGGTACTAATGGATATCTGAAAGATCATGGCGAGTAGATTAATTAAGAATCAGATCTGTCAATCCAGATACAAGTTAAGTTGCTAGATTTTACATGAAGTAAATATAGTTGAAGGATAAAAGAGAGAACCTGGGTCTTCCGCATTTAAGAAAACACTTGTATATTCTGAATTGTGGCTTCTGAAGTTGGAATTTTGTAGTGCTTCTCTCTTATATCCAACCCCTATGTTGTAACGCACTTGTCTAATTTGGGTGGACCTTAATTATATGGTAGCTGAACTTCAACAATTTTTATTTCCAGGTACTCAAAGAGAGTTTTAAGATATACTGTGCAATAAATGATGGGATCATCAATCTGATTGATAAGGTGAGTTGCCTTCTTTTACCTGCAAGATTACTTTTACGAAGTGCTGTGTCACTTTACACGTGCTTAATTAGTTCCTTTTTTTTTTTTTCCAGTTCTTTGAGATGCCAAGACACGAAGCAATCAAAGCCCTAGATGTATATAAACGCGCTGGCCAACAGGTGATGAATTTCTTTAGGTCTTCTTTTGTGGAGGAGATCCAACAAATTCAGAGTTTTGCATTGTTTTTTTGAATCATATATCATCTACAGTCTTTAATCATTCAAAGTTTGGGTTGTAATCCTACAAAGGTTGGTGTTTGCTTCAGGCTGGGAGCCTTTCGGATTTTTATGAAGTTTGCAAAGGTCTGGAACTTGCTAGGAATTTCCAGTTTCCTGTTTTAAGAGAGGTGAATCGTGGTTTGACTGGAATATAACGCACAGCTGGTTCTATAGTATGTCTTAATGCTACTGGTTCAACTAATGCCTACTTGACATTTGTTCATTGTTTCCAGCCTCCAGTGTCTTTTCTTGCAACC
Source organism: Arbutus unedo (assembly GCA_014822125.1). NCBI lineage: Eukaryota > Viridiplantae > Streptophyta > Magnoliopsida > Ericales > Ericaceae > Arbutus > Arbutus unedo. The sequence goes on from JABCMJ010003075.1 coordinate 19,230, forward strand.
ATGGAAGAGTATATAAGAGAGGCACCAAGGATGGTTTCTGCTCCCAGAGACACATTGGTCAGTATTATAATATTTGCAAAACCTATTGTCTATTACTCAAAGTATGTTCGAACTTTTACTGGATGTGTGTACTATTTTTAGTACTCCAATGATGTTCAACTCTGAGTTTGTGTGTGCTTGTGGGACTAATTTTGTATCAGGAATATCCGGAAAGGCTCCAATTGACATATAGACCAGAAGAAGGTACACTACCTGAAGATACTGAAGAATCTGAGGAGGAATCTAAGCCACTTCCTCAAGAGGAAGTTGCTATCTCAGATGTTGATGTTCCTCCCCCACCCCCTCCTCCTCCTCCCACCCACTTGGATACTGGAGATCTGCTGGTAAAATTCTCTTGCCTCTTACTTTGTTGTGTTACTAGATATTTATCATGTGGCCGGACATGTGAAATTACCCGATACGTGGATACGAAATTTTCAAGAACTGGAGGACTTTACTGTTTGGGGCACACTAAGAAAACATGTCTTGTCAGCTGTTTAAATAAAACAATGAAATATACAAAACCATGTCGCCGATTTGGATATAAGGGACAAGACATGCTGGGGACGCATTAAAGAATATATATTTTTATTTCAGTGTATATCTGATTTTCAAATGAAAACTATGGAAAATTAAAAATTACGGGTCTTATAGTAGTTAAGATACCATAAATGCCCCCATTCACATATGTTGTTACATGATTTGTATCTGTCATTGTATCATTCACAAGTGTCCCAGTAAAATGTATTTCGTCATTTGTGATTATGATTTATCAACCATCATCTATCACACTCAAAAAAAGACTTCCCTAATATTTAAATAGAGCCCCTAATGCTTGGTTTAATGCCCCTGACGTGTCCTGCGAGTGTTCCTGGAGTGTCCCAGAAGTGTCATAGCTTGTCTCAGGAGTTTTTAGAGTGTCCCTGGAGTGTCGGATGGAAATTTTCTCCACGAAAAGTTAATTAAGACACTTCTTATTTGAGCGTTGGACACGTGTTTGGGAGTGTATGACGGACTTGTGTCCGACACCAAAATGTGACCTCTGGCAAGGTGTTCATGCTTCAGAAATTTCTTCTCCTTCTCTTTTATTGTTCCGTGGTTTTTTGTTTTTCAGGGATTATCTGTCACCACAGCTGATGCATCTGCAATTGAGGAAAACAATGCTTTGGCTTTAGCCATTGTTCCGTCTGGTAATAAAGATACACTTACTACATTTGTTTTTGGGATGTATTGTGTTTTGAATGGTAGCCATATATGTGTCCAGGTACTGCTTCATCGCTGGACTCTGGTGGTTTCCAAGCAAAAGATCTGGATCCTACTGGATGGGAACTTGCCTTGGTCAGCACACCTAGCAGCAACATCTCTTCTGTTAATGATCGGCAATTGGTAAGCCCTTATATTTGCTTTTAATTTTCCCCTGGTATATATTCTTTGCTTCTATCCATCGTATGAGAATGTAATACAAGCGAACCACTGCTAATAAGTCCAAAAAGATAATGCTAAGCATTTGTTTATTTTCATGTTGTCGTGAACTTATTGCGGTGACTTTATGTCAAAACACTCATAGCGTGTTGGGGTTGAATAAATTTATGGCGTGTTCTGTTTTTCATATTGTACGTACAATATTGGGATGGAGTAAATATAGTTCTGATTCTAAAATTAGAAGAAAATTTGGGACATCCTGAAATATAAAGGACAAAAAAATAAAAATACAGTGTGAAGGGTAAATATTTTTGTCAGTGCTGTACCTTGCGTTCCTTGAAATTATTGATGTCTGTAGTGTGTAATATCCATATTGCCTAGTAGTATCCTTGCTTCTGAGATGGCGAGGTAGTTTATCACAATAAACTCAAATTACCTAACATGATCGCAAGTCCACTCGTAGTAAAACGTGGTAGACAAAATCCTGTATACCATTCCCCTGCCAGCCTTGTGTCAAATATGGGTGCTTCATGCATTTTGACAAGGCCATGTGCTGTTGGTATTTTGTCCCCTCTCATATGGATGGACGACTTACCAATATTTTTTGTTAAGAAATGTACGCCAGTAAGTACTCATCAAGCGTGTGTAGGAGGGTAGATTTTGTACAGACCTAATCTTTGGTATCGGATGCACAATGTACTGTTCTCAGACTTGAACCCACAATAGGATGAGTTTTTTACCACTGAACTGGTGCTTCCCTACTTGCTGAAGGATACACGTGCATATGAATTAGCAGGAACAAATATCGGTTAAATTTTTTTTTTTTTTTGGCTATTCTAAAAAAATGGGTATAGTCCACTCACAATTTGTGGTTTCAAGTGTTGGATTGCAATGGCAATTTGCAAATGTTTAGAACTCAATCTCCGATTTCATGTGTGGTCCCTGACATCCATTGGAATATCAGGCTGGTGGAATGGATTCGCTCATCCTAAACAGTTTGTATGAGGATGCTGCATATAGAGCCTCTCAGCAGCCTGTGTATGGAACACCAGCACCAAATCCGTTTGAAGTCGCAGATCCATTTTCCTTTTCAAACAATGTTGCCCCTCCTCCATCAGTCCAAATGGCAGCAATGGGTCACCAGCAGAACAATCCATTTGGTCCATACCAACAACCTGCCTATCTGCAGCCACAGCAACATTTGATGATGAGCCCACAAAATCCCTTTGGTGATGCCGGGTTTGGAGCATTTCCAACTAACCATGCTGTTCATCCACAATCAAATAATCCATTTGGGAGCACAGGTCTTCTCTAAATACATGTCAAAAGGTAGTGTAATGTACTCGGCATGGTTGGTTTTGGTATGTTTGGAAGCGAGTGAAAGCAGATTTTGGCTTTGTATTCCAGCTATGTCGTAGATGATTTCGGAGCTTGGTTCATGTGTTTCCTTGTAAAAGAATAGTGTTATAGAATAGTCATTGTGCAATGATTTGATTTTAAGATGTAACGTCCATATGAAACATTGCTCAATCTATTGTTGCTACAATTTCTGCTTCATTTGTCCTCTGAATTTATTGCGAGAGTTTTTGTATATTTGGCAAGCCCAATTTGGTTTGTATGACATTAGCTTGGGTAAAGCAACATATTTGTTAGGCTATTGAGATTTATCGGCAGACCAAGTAATTATCTACAGTTTCAGCATGCATAGTATCAAAATATACGGACTTATCTTCTATTTCGTGGTAATCATTGATGTCTATTACTTGTTGGTTGGTGTTATTTACAATCCAAATCTTGATTTCAAATGCTTTTCAATAACCCAAGGAAACAGGAACCTGTCAATACTACTCGCAGCAAAATTGGTCTCAGAAACTATTTTTGACAATTGCAGTTGCCAAATGCATAATTGCAAGCTGGAGAGAGAGAGAGAGAGAGAGAGAGAGAGAGAGGGAGAGGGGGAGTATTAATAGTAATTGTAAACTGTCATGAAGTTGTTCATCTATGTTGGGTATATGAATGATGGGCAGGAGGAAGAGGATGGTTATCTGTCTGGGCTACATTAAGCACAAATGTGGTAGTGCATGTTAGCATGTACATGCCTGCACGATGATCTTTTGTCTTTAATTATTAGGTGGCCCCTCCTCCTCGACGATGTTTAAGTTCCAAAATCATTGTGTTCCTTTCAAGATAAATTAACAGAAATGCTTTTTATTCCATTACTTTTTCGGCCGTTATTCTAATTACATGTTTATATCTGAAATTTTGTCGGAAAAAGAAAAAAAACGGAAGAAAATGGAAAAATAATATAACAGAGAAGGGGCGGGGTTACTTTTTATCTGTTCCTTGGTTGGTTAGAAAATGAAAAAAAAAAAGAAAAAAAGAAATCTTTTGAATAAAATAATCCGTTTCTTTGTTTAATGCCATTCAATATTTCACTCCGACAGGAACAAAACTACTAAGAGCATCCGTACCAGCCTCTTTATTTTTTACCTCAAATTAGAGAGAAAATCTCACTTTTCTACTTTAGGGAGCCATGTTTTATAGTGTCTCCTGCATCAGACTCTCTATTCTATCCCTATT
>JABCMJ010003076.1:0-25622 GCA_014822125.1 Arbutus unedo
TAATTTAGAATTTTATTATGTTATTATATGTAATTAAATAACATTTTTAAAAAAAATAAATGATTAGTATCCTAATTTACTTCTTGAATTATTAAAATTTAATTAAATCTATCAATTAAATGGATGACATTCATTACAATTAGAATAAATATGTGATTAATAATTTTTTTAACGAATTACGTGTAGACAAAAATAATTAAATGAGTAAAAATAAATAAATAGTACAACTTCAATCAAAATTGAAAAAAGTGCGAATATTACATAACAAGCAAAACCTAAGAAAAAAATTACAACAAATGATGTTTTTGGAACATTATCGTTGCGGAAATTGGTTTGACCTTATTCAACCATTGTAACTGTGGATGTCGAAGCACCATCACTCGTTTTATGTTTGGTCCCGGGGGAGTGCAGTTTTGTTAGCTGGTATTTCTCTCCACGAAACTTTAGCAATGTTATCTCAGCTTCGTCCAATGTGTTGTACATTTTCTTCATGTTACCCGGGTATCCAATAACTTGGATTTCAGCTTCCTCCCAAGTTGCGTAGATTCTTGGATTATGACCAACGAAAACCATCCAATAGTACTCTGTATGTTCACCTACCATTGAAAAAACTAGTCCAAAACAGTAACTGTCACATTTAAATGGGAGCCAATAAGAAGACTTCACATGTAAGACTTAGTAAAAGGTTACTTAGCTCAGATATTTAGTTCACCGCCACGCAATGCACTAGTTGGCTACAACTTATGTTGTCAAATGGTGATAAGTCATTGGCTGTCAAAACTTGTTGCGCCATACGATTGTGTTACCGAAAAATTGTATGTTTTGTATCATCATAGCCGTAAAAACTGACGAACGATGACAAAGAAATGACTGCCTCTTTGCAATCCAACAACTAATTTAGGGTCCATTTGGAGGCGAGTACACAAATTCAAGACTTGCACACTGGTGCACTCACACACACTGCTGCACTCACAATGGATGCGCGTGCGCGCGCGCACACACACACACACACTAGCTGCACCTACACTCACACACACTACATTCACACCAACACTCACACACACTACACTCACAATTGCACCTGCACTAGACTAGTTACACTGATTCACTCACACACACAAACACACTGCACCAGCACACACTTCTACACTCACACACACATAGCCAGCACTGGACACACAACACCTGCACTCACACCAACACTCACACACCAACACCCGCACTTCCACTCACACCAACACTCACACACACTTGTTGCACTTGCACGCACGCACAAACACACTTACACACACACAAACACATACACACCCCAGCCACAAACTGCTACACTTGGAACGCAAAAACTTCTACACTCAGACACTTGCACATGCACAACACACACACCCACACTAGTTGCATTTGGACACACACTTGCTGCAATTGCACACACTTGCTGCACTTGGACAACCCCATACACACACTGCTGCACTTGAATACACTACACACATTGGTACCTCCACACACACACACACACACACACACACACACACATTACTGCACTTGGTTGAGGCACCAAACACCCCTGCACTTGCACAATAAATAATAATAGTTGCAATTAATTTGTGCTTAGGAACCACGTACATAAGGATCATCATTGCCCAATGCAATTCATGAGAACGTAAGAAGTGCAACCATGATGTGAGTGTGCAAGTGCAGTGTGGTAAGTAAATGGCTCAGAATTGCATCATTGTTGCCATTCAAATTAACAAACCAATAAAGCCAATGTTGTACAAGTGAGGGCTCAGGTATAGAAGTATTATGCCATGAAGTAGGACTAACCATGGCTGCAAGTAACCTTGCTCTGCCATGTTAGCAGCCTACGGGGGCTATTTATTCATTCATCATTACCCGATGGACAATATAACACCACCCAAAATCTGTCAATGCAATAACGTCTTTAATTACATAACAATACAAATTGCTCATTCATTTACATAACACTGGGGGTGGATGTGTTTAGTTAAATTACAATAAACAGGACCATTTCCAAAATGATTCAACAACAAGTCGACTTGCGATAGATAGGCCTAATGTGTACAACATCTTAAAAAATATTTACCATATCTAGGGGTATACATGGTCCGGATTAGTGCGGTTCCATAGGAATCCAATAACCAAACCATTCTTAACAGTCTGAGAAAAATGTGAACCAAAACCTAACAATTATCAAGGTGAAACCTAACCAAAATCAATCATCAATTTCGGATCGGATCGATGCGGTTCTCGGTTCTATCCGCAAAATAGTGAAAAATTTCACACCAGTAGAATATCACAAAATAGCCCAAAATTTTATTACTATTTGAATATCTAAACTACCAGTCTATCACCATGCTCACTACGAAAAAAGATCAAACAACCCTAAACATAGTCTAATCACCATTGAGATAGTTTGATGCCTTGATGGAATGAACTAGGAGAGAGAGAAAGAGACATGAGAGACTAATAAATAAGAATACAACCTATTTAATAGGACTATATTTAATAACCCTGTTGCCTATTGGAGTCTCCAAAACTTGGAGAGTGGGTAATGTTCTCGGAAAAAAACAGAAAATAGAAGAGTTTTGCTTGGAAAGTAAAAATATTTTTGAGAAGTGAAGTAATATTTTATTTTCTTAACTACTTAAGGAAAGTTGTATAGTCAAATTATTTTATTTCCTCGATTATTGGTATATACAAATGTGTATATATATAGGTATATATATAAATTTATATACTCATTATAAACGGTTCTGGTTCGGTTCGAACCGCGGATTGATAAAAAAATCAATTATCGAACCAATATTTACGGGTTTTACTTTTTTAGAACCAGAACCTGACCATAGAACCAATTTATATACTCATTATAAACCAAATGAATGGTTGGATCGATTCGGCCCAATTTTTCGATTTTTCGAATTTTCTTATACACCCTTAACCATATCTATTCGATTCTTGACTAAACATTGACAGATAGACATCACCGTTGAGGATGGCCTCAACTCAAGCTTGCTTCAATTCATCACTGGTGTTCAAGAATTGGTCAACCATTTCGTCCTTCTCGCCAATGATGGCAGCAAACTTGAATTATTGTGTCATGTAATGTCAAGCTTTTTGAGTTCGGCCAGAAGCTTGGAGCGGCGAGCGGACAAGTCTTTCTCATACCCCATTGCGTTTGCCATTTTGTATCCCAAGCTCTCCTTCATCCAATTGTCCATGCTTCCAATCATAGAGTCCTCATCACCTGTTCTTGTCATTTTCTTTTCCTTCTTACTTCCAACATTGGTTGGAGGTGTGGTGGACGTTGGGATGGACATACGCCGAGCGGAGGTCAACGGTGGGAAAGCCATTGGAGTGGGTGTAAAGGGTGTGAAAGAGCGGGGGGTGAAGCTCGTAGGTGTGGAGGCTGGGGGTGGACCCCGTAGGTGTGGATCCCGCAGGTGTAGTGCTCGTGTATGATGAATTAACAAATTCATCACTAAACGACACTTCGTAGAAATTGCCATCCCCTTGCCCTAACCCTTGGGTACCATGTTCTTGTTAATCTAGTTGGACCATTTGCGATGGGTCCTCCAAGCCAACCTCTTCTTCACATATATTTGGGGAAAATGTTTCCTCCATTTGCGTAGGATCGTCGGCCACCACCCCGTTTGCCCTATCTTTCTCAAAGATGATTTTTCATTCGTCATAGTAAGGGAAACGCTTCCCATACACCTCTTTGGCCTTCTTAGGATGGGCCTACACAAACATTTTCATTTTAGAACGATCTTGTACTCGTTCTAACATAAAAAAAATAAAGCATTACAGATTACCTTTTCGTACTCGTTCCACACTGATTTCTCCACATCGATGCGTTTGTTCAAATTGTCCTACCCAAACCAACTAAGTGAGAGATGTCAAATACTTTTTTGTACGTAAGTCTCCAATACTTGACCTTGGACTCAATGTGTGGGCAAGAGTTAATGTGACTATCCGGTAACATCTGCTCCAACTCCTTCTCGAGTAACGTGAATAAATCAGGTTTGAAGCCATTATTGGTGCTCCATTTGTTCGAGATTTCATTGAGCATGACTTTTATGAGAGCATCCTCTTCCACTTTCCTCAACACCCTACGGGGTCTCGTTGTTTTTTGGGTAGAGATTTCGCCTTCATGTTGGGTATCCATTGTTGCAAATGCATTTAAGTGCGGCAACGAATGTAGAAGTTGAAAGTCAATTACAAACTCCAAATCTCAAATATGAATTACAATCATAAATTAGAAATCTAAGTAATTGAATCACAATCAGACTTCAAATGTTTACATTACAAGTTCTTGAAACACTTCATATGAATACTTGAAACAAATTCCTTATTACAAATTCTTAAAAAAGAGGTCTATTATTTGCTAGTCAATAGTTGTATATGGTAGTAGCTAATGCATCTCTCTCAGTGGGCCATTCATTAGAATCGTCTATGATAGTAATGCGATCATCATCTACCTCTACATTGTGGAGGTTATCTTCTTCCCATTGCGTGTACTCCAACTCAATAGGATTATCAGGCATCTCTATTTTAATGAGGTTATGGAGGAGGCAACATGCTGTGACAATACGATATTGAGTCCGAATTAGATAATAGGTGGGAGACCTCAATATTGCAAATTGCATTTTTAGCACACCAAAACTTTTCTCAATGGCATTCCTTTACTCCTCTTTGTTAGTCGACATGTGACCTTGACTCCAAATGTTAAGATGATATCGTTGACCACAGTACGATGCTAGAAAACCCTCGCCATTTGTGTATCCACCATCTACAAGATAGTAATGTCATATAACCAATGGAAGTTAGGACATCGAAAGGGTTTACAAGAGGGTTCAAAATTGTAATAGATTTAAAGGAAATGTGAAGTTAGGATTTGGAACGTACCACGGGGGACTTTCAAACCATTGAGCCTTACAATGGTGTCTCTTAGTATTCTAGTGTCAATGGCCGACCCATCCCACTCAGACAAGACGAAGATAAATTTTAAGTCTCAACTACAAACACCTAGAACATTCGTGGCAATCTCGCTTTCCTTGACCTATAGCGAGGCTTGTTAGTAGTCAAGGGATAAACTGGCATGAATGTCTTGTCTGACGCCCCGAGACAATTCTAAGGCAAATTGAGTACATTATTGCAAGTAAGTACATATGGTTGACTTCATGGAACATAATTGAATAACTTGAATTATTTTCAAGGCGACTATACCTAAAACCAACTCCATCTACTGTTGTCGTAGTTCGTAGGTACAAGCTTAGGACTTACTAGTAGCATTTTATGCAGAACACAACTTGAAGAACGACATTGAAATGTCTGCTCATCGTTTCAGTCGATCTCCAAAACTAATGTTTGGCACTCTTTTGCTTTATATGATGCGTGAGGATCCACAAGAAAATAGCAATCCTCTCCTCAAGAAATACAAACCGCTAGTCCCCTAACCCAACACTTCGAACTAAACAGTACAATCAAAGGAATGTGTGTCTATTTACCCTCAACTGGTCGTGACAATCAACCTTGTTACCATTTACGAGTCTAGTGACGACATCTACTTGGGTCTAGTAGAAGTTTGGATTCTGGCCACACTGGGGACGGGGATACTGTGCAATCGATTGGATGAATAAGTACAACCAAAATACACCCAACGTAGCATGAATAAAGGTGTTTAATGCAGCGACTGCCTCTTGTTCTTCTCTTTTCCTTAACTGCTTTCTGTTTACTCTTGCCATCCTAAGAAGCTATTAACGGGTTTCACAGAAAGTTAATTTTTCAACCAAGCAATACAAGTAATTTTAACGACTATTCTCATTACATGTTTATGAGTTCTCAGGAGTGGTTTCTAATAAATTTACCTCTAACTTTACTGCGATGCTATCCATGCATGTTGACTAACTTATCATTTCATATGGTTGTTTATTAGGAAAACTTAAATGGGGACAAATGTTCAGGAAAAACCTTGGAAGTGCTCAGACAAATCTCCAATTCAATTCAATACCCGTTAATGGAGATCTAACCTAAATCAAACTATTTCTTCAAGTTCTTCTGTTTCCATTTTCATTACATACAACTAACAATAATTAAAATCTAATCTAATCAACCAGTGATTTAGCTAAAATGTACGAATTCGCTCAAATTAGCCACTGATTATAGTAAACCTGCAGAATCAAATCAAATCACCAATATTCATACATAGATCGAGATTGAAAGACAAATCTCAACCGAAATCGCACTACGGAGATGGAAATCATCCATACCTATTCGAAATGGCCAAACACTATTCGAAATCACACTGCATAAGTCGAGTAGAGTACACAGATGGCAAATGATACACCCACAAATCACAGACGAAATAGCAACAGAAATCACAAATTACACACCAGAATCGCAACCCAAAAATCAACCCAATACCTTGCTCGTTCAACCTCGTGTTGGATCTGTAGGGCTGATTTCGTCAAAATACACACCCTCTATAGCCAGATGATTTTTAGGGAGCCCTAGGGGTGCCCAAAAGTTATCAGTGACAAAGCACACCCTCCCTGGCATAACGAAGAGGGGGTCCAACCGGGGGGGGGGGGGGGTGGGAATTGTTTGTTGGTTATGCCAAACGCAACACTTTCCCCTTATCAGGGGTCTTAACTTTTGAAGGGGAGCTTTGTTTCCATCTAAACGGGCCCTAAGCTTTCCTTATTTATATGGAAGGTGGTTAATAAAACTTTAGTGGTGAAGGATAACTTAATCCGACTTGGGATGGTGGTGGATACAATATGCCCAATTTGAGGTGAGGACAAGGAAACAATTCAACGTATGTTTTTTGGGTGTTGGTTTTGCAAGTTGGGTCAATGATGCTCTAGACCCTCAGCAACTATGGCAGTGTTTGTGTTATGGAAAATTTGGAGATGTAGACGCAAAGCTTTGTTTGATGGAAGTGCGATTAAGTTTGATGAGGCTCTGAAGGCAATGTATATGACTGTTTCTTCTTTTAAGAAGTATCATCAACTGCAGAGCAAGGGAGGAAATGGTCTTACTTCTATAAACTGTGTTGGTGGAAGTAATGGAAGTTTGTGTTTTCAAGAATTAAGTATAGGGTGGAGATGGGATCATTGATTAGAAGTTGATGCCCGGATGTGATAAACGAATGGGGATGGTGCTCAGAGCAGACGGAATCGCAAGTGTAATCATCACACAGATTAAAGAACTCCACAGGTTGTTTTTCGCAAAGTATCTAGGAATGATGCAAGTGCAGCTCATAGAGCTGCCAATGCTTGCGTGTAAGGTTTAATTAGAGTTGCCAAGGCTCGTGTGTGTGTGTGTGTGTTTATATATGTGTATCCAGATAAATATATACACGCATCAACGATGTACTTTCAAATTATTTTTCTGGGAATCTGATCTCCGCCTTTGATTTTCGAAATGGGTGTAGTGTCCAGCAGATCAAATCATACAAGAGTATCACATGAGAGGATTGTGAGCGAGGATCGAAACTGGTTTGTAGAAGACATAGCATTTTAGAGATTTGTTTAAGTTTGATTTGAATCAAACAAGACTGCATGATATGTACACCATTGCATTCCCAGAGTCCCATGTGGAGTCAGGGCTCCTTTATTATCTCAACAGCAAAACCCAAAGGAGTCTAACCAGACAGTCAAACCAGTTCAGTGACAGGTTTGAAAACGCAAAACCAAAAACAAGAAACATCCTGCATACCATAAATATAAACAAAAAACACAACCCCAAATCCTTCTCTCTCCTTTTTTTTTTGTTTTTTGTTTTTCAATCCTACTTATATCGTCTCTTTTTTCCATCATTTTTTTCACAACAAACTAAAAAAAAGGTCAAATTGAAGCAACCCACGCATTTATCCTTCCCTATGCTTCATTTTTTGTTTCTTCCCCTAGTTTCATTATCCAGCCACCCAATGAGACCTACCAATCCTCCACAAAACTTGAACCCAGTAATAATTTCTCATTCATTTCCATCTTTTTGTTTTCCAACTCCCTCCTAGCTGTTAAGAAGTCTAATAATCAACAGCTGGTGTCTGCTCCTTCATGCTAAGAGCATGAAATATCTTGATGCCATTCCTCCACCCCCCCACTCATGACCCAACTTATTGACCTCATTTTTTCTTTTCCTAATTTACCTTTAATAAAAAAAAAACTTTGTTTTTTTCTTTTCCACACCAAAAATTCCACTCTAGCAAACCAGAAAGATTTGGGTTTGGTTAAGAAATGACCAACAACTCCTCATACCCACTAAATCTCCACTTCAAAGGGTCTATTTAGCTTCCTCCTCTTTGTGTCCGGAGTATTATGAGAGGAATTTGTGCATGACCCAACTGTTCTGTCATCTGTTTTGTAACTCAAGCATGCAGCATCTAGCACTCCAATTGGACTTTGGGGCACAGATTGGATTGAAGCTCTTAGACCCTTAACACTGCCACTTATCAATGATGTCTCATGAATCATCTCAACACATTTTAGCACTCTCTCCTGCAAAAAGCAAATTAAAAGAACTTAGAAAACACCCATTTGACAACTGAACATAGATTTGTAGCTAATACCATCTCCAATAGTTTCAAGTCTTTTGACCATTTTTTCAAAGCCAAAGTTGCTCTAATGGTGTCTCTGGCTCAACCCACCACGACCATTGGATCACTTGGACTTTCTCCTTTAGATTTGAACCACATGTGTACATAAAGAACTTTCCATCATCAGGACCTTGGGGCAAGAAGTCAAGTCACTTCTTGAGTTAAATTTGATATTATAAATGACGTAATTATTTTTGGGTTGGGATTCGGTAAATCATCAAAGGGTAGTTTTAGGAGCTCTAACAAAAAAAGAACGGCTTTTTCAAGAGAAATGAAACACCATTGGAGTTGCTCTCTAGCAATTGAATTTGTAGCTTATCAAACTAGAAATGATAAGAGACAAAGTAAGGGAAGCTAATAGCATGTAAAGGCATTAATATTGTCCCTCGTTGAGTTCTTGGACCACCCACTTACCTTTTCTACATGGTCAAGGAGGAGAGAAATTGATTTCTCAATGTCTACTGTTTCACTTTCCTCTGCAACAGAAATTGCTGCTGCAGCTGCTGCAACTTCAGAGGGTCTGAACTCTAAGAGGTCAATTCCTACAATAAATCCCCACCCACCAAAAGATTAGGACCTATTTCCAATTTCTGTTTCCACTTTCTTGCTAGTACAGAAGAACTTCACTGTATAGACACTTAGATCATATAGATATATACACATTGCATGCAGAGAGAGACAATGGACGTACCTTTTGTTGTGCTCAAAATGAGTTGGGTTGACAGAAATATTGAAGATCTTAGAGGCATTTTATCACCATTGATCTTTATAAGGAAATAGTCAATGAAGGAGAACGGGGTGATTGATTTCATTCTCCACTTCAATGTGCTCAAAACCAGAAGTTCCATTCTCTGTATAGTTCTTGCTTCAAAAACAAATTTAGACTCACCCACCTGCCATTTTTCATTACTATTAGGACAACTATACACAACAAATGACAACAAAACGAAGGTTCTGTTCGAATCATGAATTTTAGACCGATTCTCGTAGGCAGTGTTTGGTTCATTGCAATGAGATGCTCGTTCCAACATTTAGTTTGCTAAAGAAATGACAAAATGCACAGTACAAATGGAATCATCATTCACTAATTCAAGTGCATTTGGCCTCCATTACTTCACAATATCATTCTAGCAAACCAAACATTATCTAAGCGAAAAGAAAAGTATAAGGAAATCAAAGAAATAAACTTAATACTTCACTAGTTCACTTCATTAACTTCATATCTTTTATTCTAGCTTGTCATTTTACTAATCCCTCTAATAAATTAGTGATCCAAATACATCCCAAATTTCCATGTCTTTTACCTGTAAGTCTAGAATTAGAGGAACCTCAGTCTCCTCCATTTTGGCTGCAATGGATAAACAAGCCACAGCCAACAATTGCATCATCCAAGCTTTGCCCTTCTACAAGTAACAAATATCAACAGCAAATCCTACAGTAAGCATTTTAATATGGATACACCTAAAATATTGGAAGAAGGGATACATTGATGATATTAAATTTGATGATGAACTCACCGGTAATTCATACACTGATAGGAATCTGTCCAAGTAGATTATTGACAAATATGCACACAGAGGTCCAAAATTGAAATAGGAAACAACCTGTCAAATCAATTCGATCATTAGTATTTGTAGTGATATAAGTTAAATTCAAACGAGGTTGATTAGAAGAAGGGATAAAACAAAAAGGCAATGTACATCCAATATTAGTCGGCTAAAAATGGGATAAAAAGAAGAGGAAAAGACAAATTCCAACTCTAAAAGCAAAAAAGAGGAAGGATCCCACCAAACCCAAATCATGTATTGTGTGAATGCAATAAAAGAAGTGGACCATGAAAAATAAAAAGAAAACTCCACTCCTCTCATTCCAACCCCTCATTGTTGATGATAACACCAGCATTTAATTCTGAAAACAAAAAGAACATTAATCAAAACCATCAAAATCACCCACAAAATCCACACACAAAAAAAAAAAAAAACAGAAGGAAATGAAACTCCAAAAAACCAAATTTATCGAAATCATAAAAAAAACATAGAAATAAATATGGGTAAAATAAGAAACCCATTCAGAAAAACTCATGAACAAACCTTTCCAATCCATTCAACAGCTTCCCGTCTAGCCCCCAAATCCAAATCGCCATTCCTCAATCTGTTCAAGTAACTTCTAGGAAGCAAATGCTCATATTCCCTTTTCACCATTAAAGCCAGGCACTCATCACTCAGCATTGGCAACCCAGTTAATAATGATTCCTCACCATCAAATTCCTTATTTTGATTATTAGCTAGATTGTTACTTCGATGCCAAATAGGCTCGAAATCCCCAATCATATCCCCATTTTCAACCTCATCAGCAAAAATGCTGCTGTTGTCTTCTGCACAGAGGAGGCTTGATGCTGCACAATCAAAACTAGGCGCCATTGAAACACGCACGAGACCTATTTTGGCACTAAAAACTCTTCCTTTCTATGGATATATTTATCTTCCTTGCCGCGTGTTTGCTTTAGTACCACATCTCATAAAATGAAAAATGGTAGCAAAACAGAGGTTTGCTCGTTGGATTGATTTAGGCGAAACTATTAAAGATGACGAAATAGATTTCTGAATCAAAAATGAAGAGAAAACCAATGAATGAAAAGGAACCAAGAAGAAACAAATATAACACGTGATGCTCTCTTCTCTCTCTCCCTCTCTGTCCCCCCCTCACTCACTCTCTCTCTCCCTCTCCTTCCTTCTCTGTCTCTTTCCTTTACCAGATATAGACTGAAAAGACTAAAGAGGGAGGGGGAGAAGAAAATACCCTCTTCAAAAAATGTTGCTTAACTCCGTGTAGAAGTAATCAA
This sequence comes from Arbutus unedo, assembly GCA_014822125.1. Classification (NCBI taxonomy): domain Eukaryota; kingdom Viridiplantae; phylum Streptophyta; class Magnoliopsida; order Ericales; family Ericaceae; genus Arbutus; species Arbutus unedo. Next base: position 11,457 of record JABCMJ010003076.1, read on the forward strand.
TAAAAACAAACTCCCTTAAAAATATGAATTATTAGAACTTTTATTGTTAAAAAAAGCCAATAACACTATACTAAAAAAACGAAAATAACTTGTTATGCATCTGATTTTGGACAATTTCATGTTCACTACTGTAACACAAATTTTAATTTTTTTTGGTCATAAGTAATGTTAGTGAAATAATGGATTAGATAATAACAATAGACTGAACATAAGTACATCTACTTAAATTGGACAATTAGACCTCTCTCTATGTTGCTGGATAAGAATTCTGTTGATAACATGATTTACAGTTTAACAATTGTTGATTAATAAATTACTTTGTAATATTTTTTACGACTTATTGTGTGCTTAGATTTTTGTTCGTAGTTTTTTTTTTTTTTTTTTACTTTTTGCTAGATGTGAATTATTTTTTTAACGAATTGGATGTATTATAAAACTTTTCTTTCAAATTTTTTAAAACCATTTGTGCTATAAAATTGTATCTAGGCATAGAATTTTGACTTTCCTTAAATACCCTTCACTTGCTTTTTTATTTCCAACCCCTTTATATGGGCAATGGGAATGGAAAACTTATTTTGGGGTTTTTTGCCCCTGAATTCTGGAATATAATTTTTTTACTTTTAGTTTTTTGGTGTTTAAGAGCTCATTCAAGAATAAATTATATTAACATACATTTGAAAATCTAAATTGAAGAATTCAAAATTTCAAAATCACCCGTAGAGAAGATTTTTAGATTCTTTATATAAATTCTTACATTATCCTTCTATAAAATTTATCATGTATATTATTATTCAAACACTTTTGTAAACTTACAATTTATAATTTAAAAAATAATTCGCTTACAAATACTCCATTTGACTACGTAAATGGGAAGCATATTAGGACTCCTGTGGGCTGGTGGTAAATTTTGTTGAAGTACAGGAGTAAGTGGGTAAATTTGTGCGGTAAGAAAGTGATCAACCGACCAGTGGACAGTGAGTTTGTCTTTTTCCTGGGGTAGTGACACGTGGTCATTGATTTATTTGCCTTGTGACCAGAATCAGCCGTTTCTCTACCAAATTACAATCATTAATACTCAACCTTTCACCTAATTATAAGTTATACTCTTAGATTTAACTTGACTTGATTAATTGATTATTATTTTATTTTTATATAAATTTTTTTGTATTTTTTTTATCTTTTGTTAATATTTTGTGAATTATTGGTTCGTCTCGTTGAGAACTTTCAGAAAAATTATAAATAATTGACCAAATTTGAAAAAAAATTGAGAAAAGACAAAAATAATCTAAAAATAGAGTCTTTTATGTGTATTCGTCGTCTTTAGTGATTTTTTTTAACTTTTGAACATAATTTTATACTTTTTAAATTCGTCTCATCGAGACGAACCAATAATCTACAAAAAATTGAGGCAAAAACAATAAATGCGAAAAAAAATTAAATAGAGACAAAACATTGTTTATTTTTAAGCAAGTTAGGGCAAATGGGAAACACGACGCCAAAAACAAAATAGATAAATAAAAACAAAAAGTGTATAAAAATAGATAATTTAAATCAGGGTTCTATTAACCTTTACGGTTTAGGTTTCTATCTCATCTACTTTTTGAACTTATATTTTAATCCTATTTTTACATGGTTTGATAATTTTGCCTTTAGTTTTGAGTGTTGGTTTACCTTCTTATATTTTTTTAGTCAGAATTGATTTGTTAAGTTTAAAATCGTACCATGAATTTAGACTTTAAATATGAAATCAGTTGTAGTAATTATTTTTCACTGAATAGCTTAATATTGGTTGGATCTTCTATCACCAGAATGTATTTTTACCATGACCTGTAGATGTCATTTTTTACCTGCAAATTTATCATGTTCTGAAAATTTACCATGACATGCAGATATCATTCTTTACCTGTAAATTTACTATGATATCTGTTTTAAATACGTGAAATGTACTCTGTAAACTTACTATTGCAAGATATAGACTAAATTTATCATGCAAAATGAAAAATTTATCATATTCTGAAATTTTACCATGATCTGCATATGTCGTTTTTTACCTGCAAATTTACTATGATATCTACAAATTTACCATGATATCTATTTTAAGTATGCAAAATGTACGCTGTAAATTTAATATCACAAGATATAGACTAAATTTACCATCGCAAAATGCAAAAATTTACCATGTTCTCTCAGCAGCACAAAAGAAATTGAAATAAAATGCATTAATTGCATCTTTTTTTTAGGAATTTAATGATAAAGTTGGTTACTTTCAAATTAAGGGTAAGTTGAGTATTTTTAAAGAAATATGACCAAAATATAATGTTTAATATACGATGAAAAAATAACAAACACTTGGACTGAAAAATAAATACCCCTTGAAAATATTAGTAATTACTCTAATTTTCCAGAATTTTTACGTGGATAACTATTATTACGAAAATAAATATTCAAATAAGTTCACAAATTATGATTTCACACTTTGTTAGAGAGTATTATTAAATTTATGGCCAATAAGCATGCGCGTGTTTTTTTCATTTTAGAGGAGATTAATTATACAAATACAATAAAAAAATTGGCGAGAATAATAAAAAGGATGGCACCTTCAATCTCGATGTATCCAACTTGACAAATTGTGCATTAACATTGCAAGAAAAAACAAATGTGATAGTTTGAGACTCAAGAATAATATGAGAGAAATAAAATACAACATAACTATTAGAGTTTTTATTGAAATTAAAATATTTTAAACTCGGTAACTAATCATTTTTTAACTAATCGTGTTCACTTGTGCTTGCGTATAGAGCTACTTGTCAACATAATTGAATATTTATTATTTAACGTTGTCTGAAATGTACATTGTTTTGGCATCACTAATACTTGACCACACAATCTTAAGATTTGAATCGATGCGCAACACACTAACACCATGTTTTGTTTATGTATTTTGTCCTAGTAAAATGTAGATAGGATAGAAAAAAAAATAAGGGTCTTTTTTGTTTGGCTATCCTATTTTTGTTTAATTTCTTTAATTTTTTTCCCTTCACAAGTATCATCACATATACATTACAAAAATACAGTAAAAATAAATTGACCCTGCTTTCATTCACCAGGCGTTTGGCAATCGGTTTTTTCTTCTTCAAATTTTATATTTTTTAAATTGTGAATAGTAATGAAACTTATAAGTGGGCTGATTTTCTCAATCAATAAAGAAAGGTAAGACTTCACTATCCGACAGAAAGAATGCTCTTAATATATGTGGACCTCTGATCTGCAAAATAATAAATCGTCAAATAATCCTCTACCTTTTTGACAGGAAGACACTCCGATAATTAAGTCAGGCAAAGCTCACAAGGATGAATATAACTCAAACTAATATTCTCTATTAGCTAGTGAATTAGTGGGTACATTTCTATGTTGACTTGGAGCTTTATTTATAAACCCTTGAAACTGTCCTAATTCTCTTAGGATACTAACTGGAGTAGAGTGTCTTCTGATTGGCCACTAATGAGATAATTCTAACTCGATCTCTATTAAGCAGTTATTTTCTTCCATTGTAGTCTCATTTAATTAATATTTCTCATACCAATTAAATCGGTCGTGGAAATATGTCTCATCCATATTTGTTTAGTACCGTATCTCGACTTACTCGGAAATATGTCTTATTTCGGATTGACAATCACCCATCGCCTTTCTTGGGTCAATGGTATCTTGGACCGCGCTTCTCAATTCGACAACTTACTCAGCTGCCTTCCTCATATCGGTTGGTCACGTATCCGGCCTTCTCGGCTCAAATATAGTACAAATAACCTTTCTCAGGTTGGCTATACCCTCACGTTATCGGCACATGCATCCTAATATCTTTGTAGTTCCTTACCAAACTAAATCATTTATCAAGGAAAAACTTGTTTATTTCTCATTTAAGTTTTACTCTCGTCAAAACTATTTGGAATAAATTTTATAGAAGGAGTAGTGTTTGAGATATAATCTAAATAGTTTAATATGTTGCCCTTGCCTATGATTTGTTAAAAATATTTCTTTGTGTAACGCCTCGAATTTCAGAGACGTTAAATTAAAATAATTTAACAAACTAAAAGATTGTCTTTTTTATTAAAAAAAATACGATGCGATTACATAATTAATACAATGGGAATTCCTAGAATACAAAAATAAAATAGAACTAGACAGAAGCTAGGTGAACCACTGTAACATGCCGTCCTCTTCAAAAGTGTTATCGCCAGCAACAGGATAGGAGGGCTCAGCTATGTCATTATCAACACCTAACATGAAAGGCCAGGGGCAGGAGAAAGTTGCACTATGAACGATAAAGCTCAATAAATAATCGTACTCGTAGACCCATATTTATGCGATAGATCGAATGATGTATGATCGGGATAATAATATGAGCAGGTAATCAGAAACTATAACAGATAGATAATGAAATCGTAGTCTAATACAATAACATTCTATAATAAGCGAAAGTAATTAAACAATTAAAGGCGGAATGTAACTCAGAATGAAAAAGAAGGTAATAAATTCTCTTAAGTCAACCTCTATGACTATTTTTTAAGTTTCTGACACAATTGTCTAACATCCTCCAAACGTGTGAAAAATTCATTTTTAGTTTCCAAGTTTCGGGTTGACACATACGTTATCCGTAAGTCAAAATCTATTTTTAAAATACTGTCATGATGTTTTCGATCAATATGGTCTCAACCCCTAAGTTGAACCTCATAGCCGACGCTAGTGTATCGAAACATCGGCTCTCATATCCCCCCCTTTCAACTATTATGTTCTCAGACATTATGCTCCCCATATGTCATGCCTTGATATCAAAAGTCTATTTTCTCTCTCCATATTATGTTTTATTTTAGAAGACACGACATGACTAATGAACATAACCGGCTCACAACATAACTTAACTTAACACAGGAGACATGATCGACGCTCCAAGACACAGCCCAGTGGTACCCGACATAGTTCGGCTAAAATCTATATCACAGCTAAAGACATCCTAACACATCTTCTTAAGGAGTACTTCCAATCTTATGCCTCATGGCACACATGCGTCGGTGTTTTTTTTTTATCAAAACCTCAAATTTTATTCAAAATCTTGTGAGATCCAATGTCACTATATTGTTTCTAGGCTCCCATGTCTTGTAATAACTCAATCATGCTCAAATTCCATCAACGAGCAGATGTATGTAAGAACATATGACTAAGCATGCATAGTAAGACTTTAAATTACACAACATGCACAAATAACTTAATCAATCTTTCAAGTATTCAATTATATGCAACTATAAGGTTCGATTAATAATTAAGGATTGAAGTAGGGTATCTAAGTTGGGAGGTCCAAGTTCAAATTTTGGGTAAAAGGGAAAAATTTAGCAGTGTCAAAAGGTAACCGGTCAGGGTACGGGATGACTTGTATAGTAACTGGATCAAGCAATAAGTCAGAAGTAAGGTGACTGGAACATCTGATTGGTACAGGTAACCAATTAGGTTATGAGTGACTGGTCAAGTCAGGTTCTCAAATTGAGATAGTAACAAAAGTTGACTGGTCAAGTAACAGGGGTGACCTATCAAGAAAGGTCAATGGTCAATAGTCAACGTTCAACTGATGACAAGGACAAGGTCTGACCGGTCATTTGGTCAGGGTGACCAATCAAGAATTGACAACTCAGCATCAATGGGTGACTAGTTAGGACATGACACACAATTATTCTAGTAGCTAAACTTGACCAGTCAGGATACAAGGTTGACTGGTCAAGTCTGAGTCAACAACTTGGTCAACAAAGAGGGGTAACTAGTTCAAATGACTAGTCAATAGGCCAAACCAAAATGAGACAGTGGCTAAGCTTGATCGATCAGGGTTAATGGGTGATCGTCAAGACAATTTTTTTCTCCAAATCTCCAAATGGGTTTCAATTGGAGTTTCGTGAAGCTTAACACAGATGTCTAAAACATAAATTAAGACTTGGGGAAGGAACCTTTACCTTGATAGAGCTTGAGTAAACTTCGGATTTGATTGATTAACACCAAATTAAAGATCTTCAAGGAATTTTGGGACCTCCAGGGAAAGATTCCTTCTCTCTCTAGATTATACTGAAATTTCCAAACTTTCTCTCACTTTTTGATCTTTGAACGCAAGAATTTTGTGGGGATGAAAGATGAGAGATTTAAGAGTTTACGTAGAAGAGCTTGAGTGATAGCTTCACATGGGGTGGAGTGTGAAGAGAAAGTTGGCATAGGTTGCCATTGGAGAAGGAAGATGTTGTTGCAACAGCCATGTGAGGGTGACGGAGGTTTTAAGAGTGAAACATGGGTGAAGACCATGAAAATATATGCTGAAGATTTTGGAGTGAAAAAGAGAAGGAGCATGTAGAGTTGATGGTGCGAGGGAAAAATACTTGGGTGTAGATGCATCGTCAAAATTAACCAACTAGGATGGGTTTTGGGCCAAAGAAAAATGATGATGTATAATATATATACACACACACATAGTTTTCTACCAACTATCACACACATACTTAATCAATCCTACCACTCATTACCTCCACTACCATTCCCCTCATTCTCCCTCAAGTTCTGCAGTTTTACACATACATACACAAACACATTTGTACGTACCTCCATGCACATATGCCTAATTCCTATGGTTTTTATACCAAACTATCCTTCGATCACCTCCATCCATCTCCTCCTTCAACCACTGCCAAAGCTCTCCCTCTTCCTTTGTCATTTCGTAGTTCAACACCCTACTCCAACTCACCTCTCACTCAACCTCTCTCTCATCCCATCTAACTTTTCCATCACATTTTTCTATATATACGACCTCAACCCTTCTTCCTCATTACCTTGGTAACTTTAGAGACGTAAAAAGAGAGAGAAAGTTCTGAATTTATGAGAATTTTTAGAGAGAGAGAGACCCGCTTAAGGAAGAAGCTTCATTCTTTCCATTTCAATCCTTAAACCCTCTTCTAATGCATGTTCTCAACCCCTTAGAATATGTTTTAAATGCCCTGTCTCATCCTCGAAACCCCTCCAAAAAGTTAAGGAGTTTGACTTAAGGTAGAAGATGATCAGAACTATAGGTGCGACCGCAACCCCGCACCATGCGGCTGAAAATCAACCTTACGGTCGTCACCTTCTATTTTTCTAAGACTAACCTTACAGCTAAACCAGTTGGTTGCGGCCACATACTTTTAACCTTGTGGCTGAGAGGCATAGACCTTGCGACCGAGATTGTCATGATTTTTCTATTATATATGATGTTAATCATTTATGTTTTATGAGTTTAATTATTTAGATTTCAGTCTTCCAATTACAAGGGTATGATATAGCATGATGCTAGAATAACTTGATGGCACGAGTGTAAACTCTAAACATAGACGTTAGGTCAAGCATTGATACCAAAGATATCCCATGGATGTTCGAATGTGAAAACTTATCGAAAATCGTGAAATGATAAATTTTTATGGATAATATTCTCCGTGAGAGTATTTTTTGTTGTCATTGGCCGTGATACAACTCAAGTCGAGATTTGACTTAACCTGAGGTGTAATACCCAAGCACTGTCGTTTAGCCAAGTTTATGCCTTTAGCCTTGCCGTGTCTTAAACCAAGCTATGTATTTAATCGTGTTATATTTGGATGTAACGTGTCATTCTCAATGAAGTCTAGTTGTCGTCAAGCATAGGAAGTACTTTACTATTGGCACACTGTCGATAAATATATATATTTAGGAATGTAGTGTTTGGGAGCATGTGGTACGAGAACATGACAATTAGGAGCATAGCAGTTGGAGAGCATGGTTAGCATGGGGGTTGGGATCGTTATCAAATGGGAGCACCATAAACGAGATTTATAGATGGAATTACATGATATGGTCATGCTTGAAAATATGGTTAAGTCGTGAACTTGTGTAACATGTAAGACTTTAATAGTAAACGTGTACGAATGGTGAACACTTAAGATTTTACTAGTAGACTTAGATACGACATCACATAACATAATTATTTTAATTCATATACTTATGTGTTACTACTTCCGTACTTACTGCGCATTCCATATCATATTTACTTATCATTTATTTTCGTACATTCAAAAGAGAATTTAAGGATAAGGTAACTTGTTGAGTTTCATAGTTCATGGTGCATATTTTCTTGCCCATGAAATTTCATACCAGCTACTGACAAAGACAGAGACGAACTTGAGTACTCGGCCCATGAAGATTCATTTTCAGAAGAAAATCCGCTGGAGCCGTGATTTACCTAGTGTAGGTTTAGAATAGCTCTAAAATCCCAAATTAGAGTATTTTTGTGGTATCCTCTTTTGGGGACTATTTCAATATTTCATATCTTATAAGAGTAAGAACCTGCACAAAATTTTACTTATTAAAAAAATGTTGGCTACTGATTACTTATTTTCTTTTATTAACATTTTTGAAAATCGGGGTGTTACAACTTAGTATTAGAACTTTAGGTTTCACCTTACTTTGAGACTTTGGATAGATGGGTAGATGGGTAGATCGCGTTCGAACGTTTACTTTGGGTAGTTATTTACTCATGTATTATCATTAATGATACTATACACTTAAAGTTTACTTTATAATGATTTACAAATGGATTCAAATTCTGACATTGAGTAGCAATTTCTACTCAACGACGTCTCAAGAGGAGAACTCGTGGATGACCTACTATCGGAGGAGCCACAACTAGTGGCCTATTCAGATGACAGTGATAGTGACAACAACAATGACAATGACGAGGACTCATACGAGCTCCCATTTCCCGGGGATGATGACTACATAGCTCCAGCAGAGGCACCCTTAATGGACGAGGATGTCGACTACCTAACACCAATACCATTAGCATAGGCGCTATTGATGGATCGGGACGAAGACATTGAGGAACCCTAGGTAGAGTACGAACACATTCATGATGATGATGAGGACATGATTGCTAATGAGGAGGAAGTCGAAGATGAGGACCCCATGAGTGATGTAGATCATCCACTTATGCCAGAGCAACCCTTGATTTAGATGAATGTCTCAGGATGGAGCAAGTGGACCGAGAAGAATGACTATGATCCAGGCAGTATGGTACATATAAAGATTTCACCCTTGGTACATTGTGCATGGAAGGCACGATCCGAGCCCTATTTTATGGCAATGTTGATGATTATTGAGCAATTAGAAAATAAAAAGTACCGGTTAAATGTACCCACCAAATTTCTACAGCGCGTGAGATGTGAATGGGTATAGACATCGAGACCATACAATGGTTCAAGGATTGTGGAACCACTAGAAAATGTGGACTTCTTCAAACCAGCTATGCATACGGAGCTACCCTTCATGATTGAAGATCGAAAGATGACCAACCCTTGTGAGCCAACTCTTAGAGCTATGATACTTTTAGGAGATGTTACGGTTGTTACGAGACGACATAGGAGCACGAGTATCACCTACGCAAGGAGCACCCCAATCTGTTCTTGTCGTAGTCATATCATTATTACTATAGGAGGGGTAGTAATTATAGAGTGAAATTTTGCGAGTTTGGGAGAGACAATGTATCAAAACACTCTATCAGATAGTTCAGATTATAGACTGAGATGGCTTCTCTTTCGATGATTTATTGCATGCATATGTTGATCCTTTATGTACGCAGGCATGACTTTTGATGTACATATCAAGCATCGTTGACCGTTGATTATAAATGGAGATTTTGAATTTGATTTGTGTTCTTTATATTATTTAACTATAGAAAATGGTAAAGACATAGAACGGGTCTAACATTTTTGACAATTCTGGACCAAGCAATTCAAACCAACAAAATCATCCACCTCCCCCACCTCCTAATGCAATGCCAAGAATTAACGAGTTCAATTAGCTAATACGCACATTCTTAGTCGCCACCTAGATAGTCCATCCACAATCACCACTAGTGCGACCTCACCATTATGGTCAACCCAACAGGAGTATTTTATTGAACGAGTTTTGCAATAGACGACTGCTAACCTTCTCCGCCGAGACCAATCGGGGACCACTGAAGTTTAGTTGAAACAGACGAAGAAGCTGTTTGAGATTATGCAAGTACTAGATAGCAAGGATAGAGTGGCCCTATCGACTTGCTAGATGCGAAGAGAGGCCGACTATTGGTGGGACGTGCTGAAAATCATCCAGGAAGTCGAGACGATGACTTGGGAGGCATTGATAACTCTCTTTCTAGCCAAGTATTTTTCTACTCCCATAAAGCAAGCCCTCAACTTGGAATTCTTGAATTTGAGGTAAGGGGCCAGGACAATCACATAGTATGCATCCAGATTGAGGAATTGTTTTGGCACACACCAGAGTATGTACCGACATACGCCTTGAGGGCCAGAAAATTTGAATAGGGACTCAACCCTCAGATTTGAAGAAACGTGATGTTGCAGAAGGAACAGACATATACGCACAAGTTGTGGAAGGCGCTCTACTGATGGAACAAGAACCCTCAGATTCTAGAAGGATATCCGACAACAACGAGAGCATACAACAAGAGGGAGGGCTAGTACAAACCAATAGAGAGAATAACATTTTTTGGGACTTTGCTAATACATGATGAAGTTGTCCTTTAAAAATTAACTGAATTTTGCTTAAAGTTATACAAACACCTTGAATTATAAAAACAAAAACAAAAAAGTTGTGATTGAATGATCGAAATGAGAAAAAATCAGCTAAAAAATCAGTGGGGGAAGAAAGTAAAGGGTTGTGTATAGAATCACAAGAAAGAACCAGCTTTTGCTTTTGGACACTTTTGGGAGCGTCCCTATAGTGGCCAAGGGGGCCCCTAAAATCAAAGGTACCATAAAATTTAACCTAACATTCAGCTATTACTGTTTGATTGAGACAACAATTAGTATCTAAGCAGGAATGTCTATGAAATGAAAATGATAATTCATGTCAATGAACTAGCAAACAGCTACTTTTGATTGGAATGCTTCAATTATATTTATATGTACTTGCTTTCACCACTATATTGTTTACAAGATTAAAATGACTAATATTGGATACGCCAAACCAAGGCGGCTGAAGCTTAAGGCAAATTATTTTCTTGCTTTAGGCGCCCACCATTTTCCAAGAAGCCCCACATGCTATCGACATATTTCTGATTTAGCCTAATTTCTCTTTTATATTATTTTGTTTTACAACTTTTTATTTTGGGTCATTTCTCGTCTCAATGAAAAATTTCAAAAGATTAAAAAAAGATAAAACAATTCTGAGAGCATTTCGTCTTAAGTGAAACACTTTATAAAAAAAAAATCTGTCAAGTTTAATGGTCTTGCATTTCTCAAAAAGACCACCAAAATTGAAACACTTTATAAAAATAAAGAAATTAAAAGACGACTAAACTCCTCAGAAAGACTCAGAAAATATAAACTTAATCCTAAAAGCATGTATGAAGAAGGCCCATGCATGAGAAATTTAGTCAAAGCGTTAGTGCGTTGATATTTTGGAATAATCTTTAAATTTTGTTTAATTCTACAATATTTTCTTTTCATAAAAAAAAAAAAAAGTTCTTTCAAAATGCCCATTTCTTTCCTTCTCTCTTTAGATCTCCGAATGAGAGCAAGACTTTTTTTTTTTTTTTTTTGATCTTTCAATCGATTGTCTTGTCAAGAGCATATACATGCTGAGTTCTGAAAATAAATTTAACACATCGAATGCTTCAAATAAAAGAGACTTCGTATTTAATCTTACTTTAGGGCTCTATTAAATCGGCTCTAGATGAAACAATAAAATTTTTATTTATTTAGTTAACGGTATTATTCTAGTCATTTCATCACAGGTGGTGATATTGAAACCTTGATGTCTACAACGGGCGTACTTTTATTGATTGACCTTGTTATTGGAGATTTTTGTATAGATCATTAATGAAACACCAAATTTATAGTGTTAATATTACAAAACAAATACCTTGAAAACCATGCTGTCGCAATTAGTGAACCGATATGTACTTCTTCATTAGTGTTCTACGCATAGAAACCTAGAAGATAAATTAAAAATTAATTTGGCTTCACGTAAATTGGACTTATTATAGAGTTCTCTTCTTATAAGGAATCTCTCATTTTGTTAAAATATAGATCTTCTATTTCTTGATTAAATTTTGATGATCCGAATCATTTAATGTATTGAAAACACATTTTCAAGGGTACCTATGAGCAATCGGCTCAAAATAATACCGAAAAAGGCTTGGTCAAAATAGTTTTTCATATATGCTGACAGAAATAATTTTATAAAAAACTATTTAAATCAAACTCTTTCTGATTATATTTTGAACTAATTTCTCATAAGTATCTTAATATTTTGAGTGATATATATGAAGAACTCAATGCTCATATAATGAAGTCAAAGAACAATGTCCATAGAAATGAGAGATTCCGCAGAATAGGAACAAATGATATTGTTATGCTTTAATTGACGATCTGCTGTTAAAGTTGATGAATGCTCAATTTTTTCTTGGGAAAATGATCTTGTGACAATTGACTATTAGTAGTCAGAAATGCCTATTGACCGCAATTACCCCAATTCAACGGTAAAACAAAAATAACTGCATCTATTTTTTTTGTTTTTCTTTTTCAAAGCCTTGGATGCTTGTTCCAGGCGTCCAAAAAAACCAAATACTTGAAAGAGACTTTGCGACACACATTTCTAACCCTTTTTCCTCAAATTCCCTCGAAATGCTCTTTTCCTTTTTTCCCTTTCTCTTTCCCTTTCCCTTTCCCTTTCCCTTTGGGAAGTTCAACTTTTCATCTCTCTCTCTCTCTCTTTTTTGGAGTTTCACTCTTTTTGGACAAAAAAAAATGAGGCCATATGGAGCCTGTCAAGGTGGCGTACGCTTAATTAAGGGTGGAACCAAAATTTAAATTTGAATATGACGTCATTTAAGAAAAATTTACTTGTGTTATCGTATGTTGTACGTAAGATTATTAAGAGAATATTATAGACTTCAAATTAATTCAACTAAACCCTTTATTTCTTGAATTGTATTTTTTACATCATTTTTAAAAAAAATCAATTTATTCAGATACTTATAAGTACCTAATCAAATTATAATATTAGAATAAATGTATTTTTAGTTCGAAACTTGGAATGGCACATGTCTCGCCCACCTCAACATAGCGATCCACCCCGTGCTTAATGCTATTTTCAAAGGGAAATAACCCCTCTCTCGTCTTTTAAATAGTCCGACAGGACATCTGGGCCAATGAAGTACATTAAAAGTTTAACTTTAATGATTTTTATTTGTAAAACTAAATGTGTATAATATTTATGAAAGAATTTAGCTTAATCAAATGTATTAATTATTTTCAGAAAACACGGTCAAATCAAATTCGTCTTGAAATAAAAAAAAAAGCGATTGAATTAAATTATTATCAAAACCTGATTAATCTGATTTTTGCATAAATAATTTACTTGAATGCTATATAAAATTACCAGTATGAAATATCAAAATGAGATTGGCGATGAACCCTAGCTACGAGCTGAATTGTTGAGAGGTGAGTCCATTTAATAAAAAGAGATGAATCTCTCTCTCTGTCTCTCTCTCCTTCGTTTTTTTGGTTAAAGAAGAGATGGTAGGAGCACGGGGAGGCCCTCTGGGCTCTGGCTCTTGAGACTTTTAATAAGAGTGGTGGTCTAAGCTCCAAAAAAGAAAGAGTTAAGACTCTTAAATTTTACTGTTTGAGATCCGAGCTCTACAGAGTGTCATTCACACCCACTACCCTTATTCTTTCACACAACACCCCCTTACCCCTCTCTCTCTCTGGTTTTCCTTTGTTTTTTACTGCTCCAACCCCAATGTTGTGCATATGACCATATTCCTCTCTCTCTCTCTCTCTCTCTCTCTCGTGTGTGTGTGTGTAAAATCGCACATGTATATATCTTAACAATAACACGTATAGTCTCACGCAAAGAGCACAGACAAGAGATCATTGAATTTTTTTATAGCTTATCTAACTTCTTTTATAATGGGCTTGATTTCAGATTGGATTCAGTTTATAATGTTTTAAATTTTCCATTTGTAAAAAAAGAAAAAAAAAAAAAGAATGGGTAATAAATAAAATGAAAGTTTTATATTTGCAAAAGATTAAAAGAAAAATTAAAAAAATCTGATTGAAAATGTAGGTT
>JABCMJ010003078.1:0-16214 GCA_014822125.1 Arbutus unedo
CGGCACTCTAATATACAAAACTACGTGCCGATCACCAAATCATCACAATCAAAGTAAAGAGACAATTATCACATGACGTATGAAGTCGCAGACCAATCCACCATACTGTCACAACGCATTAGAAGCAACACATGTTTCATGTACTAACACTAAGAAGATATCTTACACACCTGATACGAGAGCGCGATTTATGAGAGATGGGTCATTAGAAGTTGAGACCAATAACAGAAAATACTAGGATGGAAGAAAGTCAACTTGTTAATATCTTGTGACATCCTTAAGACGTCAAAGAGTCTGCATGGAAAGGAGAGAACATGATTCATATGCATCGGCTCAACCCTTTGGACTTTCTACGTTGTAATTTCAAGGACAAAATTTGTTAATGTGAATATGTGCATAGTTAAATTATTTAAATTTGTGTATTATTTTTCAGTGTAAACGTACAAATACATATACATAGTATATACATGTTTGCATACATTATACATACTACACTCATGTATTCATACAATTATATATATATATATATATATATATATATATATATATATGTGCACGCACGCACACGCACACGCGCACGCACACACACCCACTCTCTCTCTCTCTCTCTCACACACACACACACACATTATATAAACGTACTCATTACACACATAGACACACACTCTTCCTCTCTCATCACCTTTGCCCTTCTTTTCTATCCATCGCTTTCCTCCCACTTCACCTCCCTCTACCCTTCTTTTTCTCCCATCCATTATATAACTATTTGTACATTTACTTTTCGTCAAATTAGTCTTATCAGAATGATCTTCACAATACTTTAAAATATGACCAATATTAAGTAATTTTAACAAAAATAATTTAAAAGTGGTGATTTAAATTCTTACAGAAAAGTATTGAACATTAATTTGAGGTATAGTATGTATTTTTTTTAAATAAAATATTTTGGTTGCAGTTAGACGTGAATAGGATAATTTTTTTCTCATATGAGGAAATAAAGGTAAAGTTACATCATTTGGATGACATATAGTAATTTGCGAGTACTTTAGTCCATTAGGGGATCTTAATTAACAACACCCTTTGATGTGCCTTTAACTAAGACCCCTGCAAGAACCTTATTTAATTCGAAGTGTTAGTTAAGATAGTTATTAGTTTTTGCTACACAAACAGTCAAACACCGAAAAAGTCTTACTAAGACTCTTCTTAATTAAGACAACACGTAGGGCCTAACTAGATGACGTTTTAGTTTTGAGTGTGTTAAATAAGGTGGGGTCACCCACATCGATGTAATATTTAAAGAGTATGTATTAAATAACCCAATAATTAGATGAGGTATTAGAATGAATGTATTAAATGTCTCAGTAATTGAATAGATGATTATTTTTGACATGTTAGTCAAAGAAAATGTGTATTAAACTGTTAAAAGATACTTTTACCCTTTATCGTAAATTTAATTTAATGTATTATGATGAAAATTAAGTTTATAAAATGATTAAAAATAATTTATTTGTAACATTTAGACAAAAAGTAATTGTTTTTCAAGAAAACCAATAATAAAAAGATAATGATGTCGTCGAAGGTCAGAACGGGAGGTCGCCACCGAAATGCAAGAACTGCCGCCACACCAGTCCTCTCTATAGGGTAACAAAGATAATGAGAGAGAATAAAAAACATTTACTAAAAGTGGTGGGGTGGGCCTTTTGGTCATTTACTACCCCTATGTTTTTAGCCGTGGGGAGGCGAGGGAGGGAGAATAAAGCTAACTAAGACAGTGAAAGTTGCATTAAAGAGACGTGGTCTAATTAGCTCAACAAAGAAAAACTTGTCATTCGATAAATTAAGTGTGAAACCAACCATGGGCGGAGTTGTTCAGAGGGGAGGTGGCACGTGGCACCCTCTAAGTTCAAATTTTTGTTTTTTTACTCAAATCAGATCGCCACTCCCCCACCCCCACGTAGCCCGCCCCTAACACCCAGCGGCTGTCGGTCAGTTCAGATAGTCACTCACTCTTGCTTCGGTTGCCACCACTTGACCCCCAGCGGCTGCCGCCCAGCTCAGATCATCACACTCTCTCGCGCGCTCACTCGCTCTGGTAGTCCGATTGCCACCCCCCAAAAAATCTCCAGCCGCTGCCAATCATTGTCCTCAAATTTAGTGCCGAAAAATGCAACTTCTCTATACCCAACTCCGCTATTTTCTTTTTGGGTATATCTTGGGATCTTGCTGTTTTACGCATGACCCATTTTGGTTTCCTTTCCCTGTTGTTTTGTTGTTTGATTTTTTATTAGGTGATAACATTGCCATCTCTCTCTCTCTCTCTCTCTCTCTCTCTCACACACACACACACACACATTGATTAGGTGACTCATTGATTAGGTGATGACATTGACAAATCCTATTGATGCATAGGCTTGTGTGTTAGGTTCTATTTATGTGTGTTAGGTTCTTTATAGGCTTGATATGTGCTAGATGAATAGGTTTTGGAAATCTCAGATAGTGTCTTGCGTAGTTTAGTGGCTTGTACCTCCGGAAAAGTAACTGTCTGATACGTGTTGGTTAGAGTTAATTCTTTGATGGAGGAGTTGGGCTAACTAAATGAGGATTTCTATGTGCGTAAATGGTGGTTCAAAAGTTCTGGTTGCGAGTTCATCAAGAGAAAAAACTAAAGAATTTGGTTCACTAAGAAGAACACGACATTCAATTACCCAAGACTTGTGTTTGCTCTCATTTGTCTTTTTTTTTATGTAGAATATTTTATTATTAATGATACCACTCTCAATATAAAATTGTAGTTCCGCCTCTAAAATCAACATTAACTGAGACATGAATTACTTAACATGCATCCGGCCCTATGTAGTAATAGTTGTCCAGAGGGATTTTCCTAACTGAGTGGGCGTCGAGTTGTCAGATGGGACGTGTGCCGAGGGGCACTGAATAATTTGTCCACCAACTGCTTGGGTGGGTGTGAGGTTTCTAGCATTACTCAATTACAAATACTCATATGTGATGTGGGCATGTAGATATTGTACGTTTTAAACCGTGCAATTCGTAAATATTTATGTAAAAATATTTGTAATTATAGCTTTTTATTTGTATTATAGCTGCACATGATAATTAGCCACAGCCACAGATGTGACGGCCTCACAGTAGTACGTATTCGTACTCCCATTGTTTCCCGTGTCCTTTTTTAACCACGATGGGAAAAGTCTAGGACGCTGCCTTTTAAAAAGAGACTATTTAAAAATCGTTGAATGTACATTTATGATTTTAATTATATTTAATGATTTTAAACATTGATGTATTCAAATGTGTGTGAATATTCTGTATTCAAAGACTCTTACTTTGTACTTGTAGCTGCACGTGGTTCATCATATATGAGTATTTATATAAATGTATTTTGTGTCAATTTTTTTTGGCTACATGGAGTCTAAAATCCGATTTAAACTTCTTGATAGTGTATGATAAACTATTTGGCTAAACTTGCAAAGCATTCAATACTAAATTATTGCCGATCAGGGTTGGATCTCCGGTGAGCACTCCGACGATTAGGAATAAAAGTTTAAATCGAAAAATCGAACCAAACTGGTAAATCAAACCGAACCAACGATTTGATCTGATTTTTTAATCTAATTAGTCCGGTTCGATCCGGTTTGAGATTTTTAAAACATTTCGGTTCAATTTTCGGTTTTAGTCATGTAGAAATTAAACCGGACCGAACCAAACCGGTTCTTATACTAAACCCTAAAAAATATAAAAACCTAGATTGATACATATTTTTTTAAGTCTCAAACTAGTTTTTTTACTTTGATTTTTTAAGGGATTTTAATTTTGCTATGATTTATAATTTTGTATATTAACTTTACTAGGCTTTAGTTTTTTTGAAGTTTTTTTTAACTTGGGCTTAGGCCTAATCAAATTGAAAATCGGTATCAAACTAAAAATCAATCCGGACTTTATCCATTTGACAAGAACCTCTTAATTTTTTAGAAGATTTTTTAATTTTAAATCCAAGTCCAACCAAACCGAAACCGAAAAAATCAAACCGAAATAGTTCGGTTCGATTTCGGTTTACAAAATCTCAAACAGAAATTATCAGTTTAGTTCGAGTTTTTCGGCCAAACCGGACCGGTTTCACCCCTTCCGACGATCAAGTTAGTTTTCAGTAAGAGCGATAGCAACTTGAAAGTAAGTCTTAGCGCGAGCGTGTACGTACTTGAAGTAGGAGTGCCCTTTGAGTATTTATAGTGTAGAGGTCCAACTGTCCACCGTGGACTTCGGTCGAGAATGCAGCGTCATGGTCCATGGACTACAGAGGTGCCACCACATGTCCCACATCCAGGTGGATTTGGCGGGCATGCCTGCACATCCTCCCAAAAAGAGGGAGGCATGTTTCCCACATGCTGTGGTCGAGCGCGGACCACTAGGCGCTTTGACCGAGAGACAAGAGATGCGGTGTGGGCCGCTTGCCGAATGAGAATGCCAAGCGTTATTTAGGATGGCTCAATCCTTCTGCTGAGGACAAGATTTCGACTCTTGGACCGAGCTCACCTTTGGCCCAGAAAGGAATGGACCGAGGATGATCGTGGACCGATGGCCTACTACTATGTATCCCAGCCTACCCCAGGCTATAATGTGATGTTTCAATACTGTTCTTCATTATACATTACTGTAAAATTCATGCATTTATTTTTGAATCTCATGTAAATACATGTGATGAAAAATGTAGGAATGCAAATATGTGATGCATACACATCAAGTGATTCTTGATACATTTATAAGTATTGCTAACAATATCGATATTCAAATACAGACATTTAGTCGAAGTTATTTAATGTACATATAGCCCTCAATAATTTAAGGGTCCACGTGTATCCAACGGTTTCAGACACATCTATGTCTAAATATATCCAAATGGTATGTATTCCAAGACTTTTCCATTACGTAATGTGTGTGGATGCATGATCCTATACGAGTTTGTGCACAAAAGTATGTATATTTGGGTATGGTTTTAGCTTTTTTGAAGTAAGATATGATGCTTGACATTTATGTAGTACAAATATTCTGTGGGATGCACTTAATAGTATTTCTTCTACTGCGACCTCCTTAATGAAGCAAGCCAACTCATTGTCCGTGGGCATGCCATCATGCTCTTTTAGAGTGGCAGCACACCGGAATTTTTTAAGGACGGTGTTAAAAGTAAAATTACTCAAAATTTTGAATCAAATTTTATTGGGAAAAATCTTAATTTTGAGGTGTTAAGAATATTTCTCATAAATTTAAACGAATATAATAAATTTTATTGTAAAAATATCGTAAAGTACAAAAAAAAAAAAAAAAACGCATCAAAGCTGGAAGTGCTGTAAGAATAATTATTCAGTGACTTGGAGCACGGTGATGAGCGCGTATTCTTGCATATTTATTTGCTCACTATCTCCACTATGGCATTCGTGCATGAGTATAATGTTTTTTATAATTGATAATGCACGTAAGGTATTTTGTGTTCCGTTGCAGGATAATTACTTTAAAGGAGTACTTCGCATCGTTTATATGATGCTCGAGTGTTCCGACCTAGTCTTGGAGTCCGAAATCACGTCGTCAAATCTATCAAGGCTCGAAAAAGTGTTAAGGATCAAAGGAAATTCTGAGATGCCGATGGTTGGAGTTCAAAATGCCTAATCTGTAGAACTGGAGATAGTTCATCTAATTCCTTCCGAATGACCCTTCAATACAGCAAACAAGTTGAGATACTACAAACTAGCTAGTTCATTTGAATGGTCTAAAATATTCAATTAGATGTCCTATGGTTACAAAACCTGATTCCAGATGTTACAAGCCACTTCATCTGAATGGTCCAAAAAGACCTATTGGATGACTTGTGATGCCAGAAGAACAAAATCATATGCTACAACATGCCTCATCCGGATGACCCAAAATATACCAACCGGTAGATCTGAATTGTGACGGCTCATTTTGTTAACTGATGGAGGATATTTTGAGATTGTCTCGAGCCCTGTACAAATATCACTTGAAAATCTAATAATACTTTGGATTATAGAAGATTTATGTCACTTCTTGTGGACTTTTGGAGGAGTTTACTTAGCCAAAGCTATCAGATTTTTTAATTGGATTGTATTATGTTACTTTACTTTTTCTAGAGAGAAATTTGAGTTCACACACAGTTAGGTTTTGGTGATTTCTCCTAGTAAGTTTTTGTATTTTTCTACTTTGTAATCAATATTCCTTGAAGAAATGGAAGATTAAGCCTTGCATTCATTATCTTTTGTGTTATTTTAATACAAGGTAAGCTTTCATCTATGTTTTTCTTCCCTTTAATCCTTAGCTTCTTTTTCTATTATATAATGTTAGGCTACGTTTATAGGTTTGATCTTGAGATGATCTCATCTCATGACCTAAACAACCATGATATTTTCTTTTTGGGTTTTCAAGCTTATTAAAAAATGAATATTGTTCTTCCTTTTGAAACTAGAATGAAGTGTTCAACCTTTGATTGAATATACTCAAAGTACTTTTGAGACATTTAATACTTAGGTCAATATCTTTTATTTTTTGACTATTTTTTCTTAGAAAAGCCTCGTTCTACAATGCACCATTTGAGTTAAATGTTTTTCATTGTAATGTTTTTCGATCAGAAACATAAGACTTTGTTCATAGTTGAGTAGTGCAAAGAAGATATCCATTGGTTAAGTTATAAATGAAGAAATTTGCAAGACCGTGTCTCTCCATAATTTGACCACTTTTCTCGTGTAGTATCTTATTCCTTAGTCCTAATACCAACAATCCGAGCAAAAAAGGACTGGTGTTCTAAACGCAGAATTCATGCAAGCATACATGTCAAAGCATCAACCACTTCTTCCATATGGATCAATACCCGAAACTTCTCCACTATACATTTTTATTGAAGAATAAAAAGTGTTCAAAATTTTAAATGTAATTGATCCCGAAATGACAACAATAAATACTATTTGGGGTCAACCACACAGTCACATTGTGTCCCTATATTTTTTCTCAACACAAATGCACAAGGTAACTTGGGCTTTGCTTGGTTCATGGGTTTTGGACTTGATGTTTTGGGGAAAAAAAAATCCCGGAGTTTTGTTCCGTAAAATGCGATCTCTCTCCTTTTAAAAAAGTCTTTCCCAACTTTTTTTAACATAACGTTGCTATCATTGCTTGGCACATATGTCAGAACATATAACAAAGATGCTTGTCCAAGATTGATTTTTCTCTCTCTCTTCTTACCATACAATTTGTTTTGACTTTTTTTTTTTTCAACATTGATTTTTTTTCCATCATATATAGGGGAGTCAGGGACGTGGCAAAATTTTCACCCTTCTTAAAACTCTACCAAATTCTAATGATTGCACGTAAAATAAAACCAAACATATTTCTAAATTTCTTTTTACCGAACATAATTCACAATTTTTTTTTCCTAATAAAATTGAGAAATAACAAAACAAATGAGGGCTGAGTGTTTATAATCGGAGAATCACACATTCATCCAAAGACAACTTTGCATGATTAGAACTTTGAACACCTAACTACGAAAAAAAAATTACTATCTGATTAACCAATCGCAAATAAGAGACTCACACACAGAAAATTCTCTCACACAAGCCCTTAGCCTTTCTCAACTCTCACTCTCTTCTTCCCTCACACTACTCTATAATCTATCGTTATTCAAGGCAAAAGCATTAATTGCCTTAGCATGCGTGTGCAAATCAAGAATTTCCCAAATCTTACATTTGCTCCCAACAACTATGGTTGCTCATAGTTAATTTCTAGTAACCCAAATCCTTCTAGAAGGATTGCACTCACGTGGGGGAGACACTCAACAACCAGCCCTTTATCCCGTGTGATCCATACTTCTGATAAACGATCGTCGAAAAACACCACCACACCAGAGTGTCTATATGACACTCCCTCACTAGAGTGCCCGCACCCCCTACTGGGATGCTCACCAAAGAACCCATCTTTGCCCACTAGTGATCACGCCGCTCTACTTCTTGAGTAACCTATCCAGGAGAGCTCTTCATCATTAATCAAGTTTTCAGGAAATGAGACTCTTTTCCTGTTCGATGTGGTCGCGGGTGTTGTAAAACTCTTCAAACTCAACCGTTTTCTCATTGCTCTGTGCTTCTCTGTGAACTTTCTAGAGTCCTTGTACACCCTGAGAATCCTCTATCTGCACCTTGGAATCACCATGGGCTCTGCGACTTCTCTTGTGCCTTTTTCGTGTGCCTTTACGCAAACTCTTCGCTTCCTATTCACCTTTTCTTTTTCCTATATCCTTGGGCTTGTGTTTGACAACAACTCCTCTTGTCCCGATCCTCCCTTCCAATCAATATGGTCACCAAACTTTTTTTCTTGTATCACTTTCTAATCTTCCAAATCGCCAAGACTTCTGTACTCCCTTAGAAGCTGTAACCCTTCGTATCAAACCTCCCCAGAGAAATCAGATTCTTCACTAGTCCCGACACACGTCTGACATTTATAAGTTTCACCTTTTTTCCATCAACCATACGGAACATAACTATCCTTTGGCCAACAATTTTACTCGCGGAATGATTGGCCATCTAGAAAAATCCTCCCTCATGTGTCTCGTAATCTGTGAAGGTTCTCCTATCAGTGCACAATCTGTGTGTTGAATAACTTGAGTTAAACACCCAGCCTAATATCCCTTTGTCTGTTGTTAAACCCTTGATTAGGTATCACCATTGAATCTTGGTACATCTCTGGTCCATGTTTTTCACAGTTTGGGCTAATTATTCTTGAATTAGAATATATCCGGAGCATATCTTTTGAATAGAACTGCTTGTCATCAAAATATTTTTTGATTAAAAATCCTTGGCCTAAAAATTGTTTGAGTCATAAAAAGAGAAGAAATTTGTTAACCGAAGTTTAGGGTGCATGAATTCCGAAGACTAAGCCTACTTTTTAAATTTGATAAACTTCTTTTGTTGGTTGTTTTTAGTTTTAGTTCATTAATGAACCTTTCTCCAAAATAGAAGTTGTGTTCGAAGCGCTACAGTTACAAAGTATTTTGTTTCAATTTTTACTATTTTCCGTGTATCGATACTACGAACTTTTCACTATACAATTTTCCACACTTGAGAGGAGTTCTATTTTAAAATTAATATTGATTTGATTCACACCTTAACAATATTCTTTTGCCAATATTTGATCACTAGTCTTCCATCTCTTTAAGGTTACTAAATTATTCAAAAAGAAGATAAGAAAGAGAAACATGTCTTTTACCTAGAGCACAATGTTCTTTGTAAATGTTAGCTACTATAATCAATTATGGAGTCGTTCAAGTTTCGCACAGATAAATTCTCACTTGTCGGTTGTGTTTGCGTATCCAAGTACGCCACTCTTAACTATTTAAATTTTGTTAAATGTTTTATTTCATGAAATACGTTTGTTAATTATTTAACACCATTAAAAAAGCTTACAAATGCAACTGCAGGGTTTGCCCTCTAAAGAGATGATTTCACCGACAATTGCCAAGAAATCGATAGATCATTAGAAATTTTGATCTTCGATGGACAAGAAGAAAGATTAGGAAGCCGCCAAGCTTGAATTTGAAGGACAAGTACTGGAACACAAGCTATTATAAATCCCCAATTTAAAAAATACTTGAATGAAAAATCTAAGAATGCAACTTACTTTACATTGATCTTGATATTGATATATCTGAAACTGTCCCATACAGGTGGAGTTCTTCAAAATAATATAAGTCTTACGTATATCGAATGATTCTAAAAACTTCTATTTCGATATTTATGTATGGAGGATGTGTGTGTAACCTTATTGTGCTTAACCTCATATATATTTAATAGTTCTAAATACATTTATATATTAATGTGTCCGAACTAATTGCGTTTCTAACATTACTTTTTTTATTTTGCTATTGTATATTTTGTTGGAGGAGGGAGATGATATGAGAATTTCATGCCAAAAGTGAGGCAGAATAGATAATAGAGTTAGCATAAAATAATTCTTTATTCCGTAAACAGTACCTCGATAAATTTACCCAGGTACTGTAGAGCAGCTATTTGACAGGGAGCTGCTACTCGCCCCCAGCTGACAATATAGGGGGTGGGAGATGGTTCATTTTACAAAAATACCTTTATATTTTACGCTTGGGAGTCTATTTGAAAAAGCTTTAAGATTTTTTATTTTAAGTGTTTGTGTAGTATCAAAATAAATTATATTGTGCAAGTTTTTAATTCAAAAAAATATAAAAAATTGATCATTGATTAAAAATAATATTTAAAGATCAACCGTGAGCTTGGTTATAGAAAAAAATATTTTTATTTTTTATTTGTTAAGTGTTCTGTGATACTTAAAAATTTAAGTGCGAATATTTAAATATATTTTTTTTCAAATATTTTAGTATTCTGTGGTACTTAAATTTTTAAAAAAAATTTCCACTTTTTTTTCGTTTGAACATAAGGGCGAAAAATATAGGTGTTCCGTGATACAAAAACATAGGTGAAAAAAAATTTTAAATATCATTTGATTGAAAACGTCTGGATGCATATTTCCAAATACTTAAACCTTGGACCTTACTTTTTTAAGCAATGAATTTTGCTACTTGAACTATATCACAACTTGATTAAATTGCTTTATATTTATTATTTATTATCATCTCCGTAAATTCTTTATAATTAAAGAAGAGTTACTTTTTGGAAGAAAATAAATAAAAAGAATTGTCTTTTTGAAATCTCAAATAAAAAATAATTTACGCATCAAATAATTAGCATGTCATAATTTAATACACAAAGTACACCAGTCGGTTTAATCACATTTAGTAGCTCGAATATTTAAGACATATCATGTAAATTGATATGAATCTTATAGTATAAAACTTTACATGTAAAACTCCAAAAGTTCAATGGATTTCCATCTTCCGCGTCTTGCGTTATCGGATTGAACATTTAAATTTCTACACAATAAATAAAATAATATACTTGTCTTCAAAATAAAAAAATAATTATAAACAACTTATTGAAATACATTACATAAATATTAACTTACAATAATATAACTTCTCTTAATGCTTTTGGTTTCTCCGGAAAGTACAAGTCAGAGAGTTAGAAAAATAAACAATCTGAGTAGGAAAAATTAAAAATCAAGTCTCCCATTTCTCCTTCTTTCTCTCTATTTATAGGTGTGAGAAAATAATTAAAGAAATAAAAACATATAGAAAATAGATTAATGAGGAGTAAAGAAGTATTGAAAAATGGGAAATGGATGATGCATTGGGAAACAAAATTTAGATAACGTGGATTTTAATCTCCCATTTCTTACAATGTTGCAATTAAAAGGAATTAATTATTTGGTGCTTTAGACTCTAGTTTTCTTTTACAAAAAAAAAAATAGAAATTTAAGGATGCATGTTTCTTAAACTATATCACAACTTGATTAAATTACTTCATGTTTATTATTTATTATCATCTCCATAAATTTTTTTATTTAGTGAATTTATTTGATATTTGTAAAATATTTAAGTAAATTAGAGCACAAAAGTTTAACAAATATATAGTTTAAGAATAAAAATACACAATAAATTATGTACATTACAAAAAAATACACAATAAACTGTGAATTGGTTAAAATAAATTTGAAATTTTACTATACCTTGATTAATAAATTCTAAGGCTAAATGCGTTATCCAATTTTATGGGTTCTCACAAAAAAAATAAAGAATTAGTGTGAAAATAAAAATTTAATTGATTAAAAAAATTTAAAATTTGAACCATGGACTAATTGATAAATTTTAAGACTAACTGTAATATCAAATTTTATGAGTTCTTACGAAAATAAAGAATTAGTGTGAAAATAAATAGTTGAATTAGCTTTTTTTTTTAAAAAGCACATATTATCATTATTTATATTTTATTTTTAATTATATTTTTTATTAAAATAAATGTGAAATAGTGAAAAGCAGAAGGATGTCATTTTTGTAATTTAAATGTCAAAGGAGACTGACGTTTTTCCAATTTGGAGAGGAAAGAAAGGGAGAGTGGCATCCTTATAATTATATAAAAAGAGTTGGGTATTTATTAGAGAGGAGTGTAACTTTTGTCAGCTGGGAGGAGTGAATAGCAATTTACCCATTGAGACTGTTGGAATTGCAAATTTAAACGTTGAATTTGCCAAAATAGCTATACAAACAAACTCATTTGGTATTCTGTTGGACATGTTCTAAGATGATAATATGTTTGGTAAGTTTCAACCAAAATGTATCGCCTACAAACGCATCCATTCCTAAATAATTGATTATTATGAAAATTTGCGTGTTATTTTTCAAATTAAAAAATAAAATATTCTCGCTCATTGTGGTAGACCAAAAATACAGCATAGTAAGTCTTCGGTTCATTATTACATTCGGCCTATCTATGCTACGCAACACCATGCCCTGGGGTGACTTCATCATTACTCAGTCAATGGGTTTGACAAGGCTGGTTGGCGTACCTTAATTAGTGTCGAGGGCACGACATGCTAGATCTAGTCAAACCTCCATTCGGTACCATCAAGATCGAGATCTCTCAAATTGTAACCTCTGGTTGTGCTATTGAGGGCTCTACGCTCGACACGACCACGTGGAGGTGTACTTCTCATGTTGCCAACAGTTATCTAAAAATTCGTGGGGGAGAAATGATTACAAGACATGTTTTGATCTACACAGACGTGAGACGTGGTAAAAGCACCATAATTTGCGATCCACACCGCAACATTTTCGATCGAGCTCTCAACGGTTTGTTGAGGATTTTCTCTATATGTACTCCAAGGACACTTGAACCTCAAGTATGTACACATACACTCAAAAATTTGAAATTGCTTTCATTCTCTCTCAAAAATTAATTTGATCGTTGAAGTATCCGCCGAAGATCCAACCCCGATCGGTACTAACCTAGTGTTTGAACATTTTTGCAGCTTAAACAAGAAATTATTTAAATTCAAGCTGAAATTTCGAAGAGTGAATTCCAGACTCCACACTCACCTTTTAAAAAATTGTTGTACCAATTTAAAAATCTACATTCCAAGAAATTGGGCACAAGTGTTTTAATTTTGTATTTAAAAAATAACATAATTTTTCATATTGACGGAAGAAGCACTATATTTACATCTCAAGAGACTATTGATTTTTCCTATTAATTAGCGTGGGGGAGGGGTTGCACAAAGAAACCTAGCTTAATTCTGTTTATGCGCCGGAATTTCTCTCACACCCCTCATTCTTAGTATCATCTCAACAATTGGGAAATGTGCTCTTGCAACAAGTGTGGAAAGATTTCGGGTGCCCAAAAAAGAGTAACGTTAACAAAACTTGTTTCGTTAAACACGAGTTTTCCCAGCCAAATTATTCTGGTGTGTCCGGGAACAGAACACTACTAGTATCGAATTTTCTCTCTTTTTTCATTCAGAGTCTGTTTGGTTTGATGTCTTTATCTGTTTAAAATATAGTTGACAAACAAGCAAATAAAACATCAAACCATACAACCCCTCAATATATCTAATGTTTTGAGTTGAAGATGGATGCTGCAATTTCAGCAGAAGTGGGTCAGCAAGACATCTTTCTTCTTTACTGATAGAGAAGATAGAAGAGAACAAACATTACCTGCCACTTTTGGATAATCTCTGCAATCAGTCACCTCTAATCACCTGCTACAATCATAAATAATGTAGATACATTATCATTTTCCAGTAGGAAATCTTAGATGAAATAGATATATGAACAAAGCTTAAAAAGAAGGGTTTTCTACATGCCATTAAATTGTTTGATCTCAAGGACACTTCTTCTTGTCCTCTCAGAAAATAATCATAATATTTTCCTGCTCCATAATACGCTATACTTCTTCCGTGAAAACATCTATGAAAACCATGTGCTCGTCCACTCTAGATTCAACAAAGTTCAGCATGTTCAGCACTGATAATTCGTGCCAAAACAAGCTTCACTTGAAATATTCTATAAGACTAACCGTTTTCTTTAAAATATATACTGCGCATTAAGCAAGTAATGACTCAGCACGTCAACTTTGATCTTTCCAAGTATTCATGGGTATACATGTTTCTCTCTACAATACATGGATCGTTCGAAATGCATAAAGTATTTGTAGGACGCTCGACATTGGATAAAGATGTGGGATCCATGTCAAACATGTTTAGTTGAACAATAACTTACCAAGCATATTTTCCACTTGATTTTTCTCATGAGCTATGCATAAAACTCCTATAATATGCATGAAGGGTCTAAGACAACTACTAAACATCATTTAAGCAACAATATACATATTATTTATTCTTCTAGAATATACATGTTATATATTCATGATTTTAAATGTTTTGGTGTGTTTATGTATCCTCGAAAGGAAAATTACATGATTCTGATACTTAGAGAACCCGCACCCAATATCGATACCCAAGTCCATGCAACATAGTTTTCTCTATTCCCTTGCAATTATCAAAAGGGTTTCTACACTAAACTAATCATCCATCAGAAGGGTAAACTATAAGTGATGTTAGGAAGGGAATTAAAGGCGTGGTTCTTGAACACTGAACAAGTTAAAGGAAAACTAGCACAAGATCACTATAAAATTAAGTTTGCCACAGATATAATGGTGAGATGTTAAGAATAAAAGAAGGATGTTGAACTTTTAAGTTAAAGGAAAACTACCACAAGATCACTATAAAATTAAGTTTATATATTATTGCTGCAACTAGTACGCAATGGAACTTTGGAACTTCAGTTATACTTTTAAGACAGGAATAACAAATGTACAGAGACAGTATATGGAGGGCGCATCAAATGTGGAGTAAACAGTTGATCATACACTCAGAGAAGATGGATGAGGTTTGTGCTTCTGAAAAATAATTGTCCAGTAACCAAATGATTAGCTAATTGCCTAGTTAGAAATCAGGAATGTCTGATATGGTTGAACTACCATATGGCACACTATCTCTTTTTTGTTTTAATTTTTCCGTTTTTGAAGTAAAAGTACAAAAACTAGTAAAGCAGTAGGAAGTAAATCCGACTAAAAATCACATCTAGGTGGTTAACTGTCTCCTTGACTCTCTTTCGCTAACAACCTCGATAGGGGAGCATCTCACCCCCAATAAGGATCATCCCCGAGGCCATTGTTGAAGGAAAAGAGTCTACCTGAAAAGGCACAAAGCACATTCACATCCCAAATGTTCATCCAAGGCCTTTAAACTTACTGAAGTTATGACCCTACCAATAGCTAATTGGCAGCAAAGGCTTCTCTTGTTTACCCCAAGATATTGAAACTCTTCGCTAAAAGAAGGTTGTGCAATACCAAAGTAAAGCTCAGAGTTTCAAATGACCGCATCTTTTTTTCCTATTTTGTTTAATTTTCATTGATGCAACGGTTATAGGGAAGCCCCCACACAATTTTGCAGATAAAGGAAGAAGGATTGCCTATGTACCGGTAACAGAATAAACAGCTCAAAGGAAAACAACTGCAAGGACAAGGTCACAAAGTTTAAGATCAAAGAAAAGAAAACAGCATGCTATCAAGGATGCATTAGGAAATAATGACATCGGAGGAAAATGTCTAGCTGGAAATTAGTTACTAGTAGAATTTCCTGATTTGTACACTCACAATATGGACCACTTCATATTTCTGGCCTATGTTCTTATTATGAAATCTTATTGCATCTCCATCAGCAGCAGATCATCCCCATCACCTTACAGAAGAACAATACGAGAAATTTAAGTGCTCACTCAAAGCAATCAAACCACTACACAGTAATATAACCGTAAAATTTTCATTTATCTGGTTCCACCTTTTTATATATAGGTTATATGATATTCAAAAGATGCTAATGACACTGAAATAGACAAAAAATGTTGAGCATTTACAGGTTCAAAAAAAATATAACAGATGCAAGCAGTCTATAACATTTTCAACCAAGTTCTCTAACAGACTAAACACCATACATCACTTTTTTGGTAGCTGTCAATCCTTCTCAAAACTATGTTGTACTTCACTCTTATGTGCACTATGAGAGTCTGAAAGTTTTAACTCCAAAAAGAGAGATAAAGAACAAATTACCACGTTTAATACATCAGGATCCCTGTTAAAGTTTTATGTGTATAGAACTGTAACTAGATTAGGATTATGTTTTATTTCCTAAATAGAATAGTAGATTAGTTAGAGTTAGAGTTA